>CAUYQU010006080.1:0-33260 GCA_963574635.1 Cheracebus regulus
AGGAAGAGAACCCTGCTGGATTCTAACCTCAATCTGTAAACCCACTGGGGTAACTGGGGTTAGCTCAGTTAGCCTAGACCTTGCTCTCTGAGAACTGGATGGTGCTGCTACTTCCCAGAGAGGTGAATAAAAAGAGGCCTCCGCAGGCAGGAGATAGTGCTATGGTAGTTGCTGGATGATTTCTTCTGACCATAGGCTATCCGTCTGACCTGTTGGGAGAAGGGTCACAAAAACTGGAGACTTGAAAAACAGGACAAAAAAAAAAAAATTCAAAACAATTTTAAAAGAATCATGTTCAAATTTTTAGAT
Source organism: Cheracebus regulus (assembly GCA_963574635.1). Lineage (NCBI taxonomy): Eukaryota > Metazoa > Chordata > Mammalia > Primates > Pitheciidae > Cheracebus > Cheracebus regulus. The sequence goes on from CAUYQU010006080.1 coordinate 310, forward strand.
TCTTTTATCTAAATACATTTTGTCTAGAAAATAATACTTTACCATGTATCTGTATTCCATTCCTCCATAATCTATTTTATTTTATTTTTATGCTTACAAGAAACTGGATGCTACCTACCAAATGATCAGCCGCAGTAGAACTGCACTAAAGTCTCTCATCAGATATTGATACAGTCAAGCCCCTCATTAATGCCTCTGATACAAATTCAGCGTGAGAGGCCGGCTTTCCACAGGGAGAAGGCAACCAAAGCAGTAGCTAATGCTTACTGAGGGGTTCCTACGACCCACATCCATCTCTAGGTGCGGAGATTCAGCCAGAGAATCCCACAGTCCTCATTTTTCGTTGGAAGAAACATGTGAGGGATTTACCGCCCCAGTCAGTCCTCATGTATCATCAGTTTTCCAGTGAAGGCAACTAGCCTTCTGTGCAAAAAGCTCTCATAACCGCCAGTTGCCTTGATAGGTGAAAGTACTCTTACGACAGTGTTAGAAAAACATGGGCACAAAAGTCCCAGCAAGATGACTAGAAGAAGGCGAGGCTAAAGTTGTCAAGGTGACAAAGTCCCTGATTGTCCTCCTGAAAGCCGAATGTGCCACCTCATGTGTATACATGTATGTGTGAATTCATACATGTATGTCTATGTGGGTACATACATGCATACATGTGTCTATACATGTACACATGCATGTGTGTATTCACACATGTGTACACATATATTGTGAACACTGTATGTGTGCATGTGTGTATTCATGGATGTGTCTATGCATGTGTGTATATGTGCATCTGCACACACATCTACACATATGCATGTATGTAAGTACATGTGCATGCACACCTGCATGTATACATGTGTGTACACATATATATCACGTTTGTGCACATTAATGTGTGCATGCATACACATGCACAAATGCATATAGGTGCTCACACACATGTATCTATATGTACTTGTATGCATATATGTATGTGCATGTATATGCATCTATACATGCATCCATGCATGTACATATATGTACACATGCATCTACAAGTGCATGCCTGCATGTGTACATGCATATGTTTGTGTGCATGTTTGCACACGTGTATGTGCCAAGCATGTGTACATGCATGTATGTAGACATACCTATGTGTATACGTGTACACACACATTTGCATGTGTTAACACATGTATACACATGTATATTTGTGTGCATTGTGCTCATATGTATATGTACACATGTATTGTGTGCCTATGTGTGCATGTGTCTGTGTGCATGTGTGTGCACATGCATGCATGCATACATGTTTGTGCGCATGTATGTATCTGCACACACGTGTGCACATGCATGCATGCACACACACTCGTGTGTGTGGGCATGCACATGCATGTATGGGCACGTGTATTCATGCATACACGTGTGTGCATATATGTGTGTATGCATGCATGTGTAGGTATGTGCATATGGTGTATACCTGTATGTATACATGTGCATATGTACACAAAATCTATTTCATGTACACCTAAATATGTATGAGTCAGCGTCCTCTAGAGGAACAGAACATGATAAATGTATATATGAACGGGAGTTTATTAAGAAGTATTGACCCACATAATCTCAATTTGAAATCCCACAATAGGCAGTCTGCAAGCTGAGGAGCAAGGAAGCCAGTCTGAGTCCCAAAACCTCAAAAGTACAGAAGCCAATGGTGCAGCCTTTAGTCTGTGGCCAAAGGCTTAGGAGCCTCTGGCAAGCCCCTGGTGTAAGTCCAAGAGTCCAAAAGCTGAAGAACTTGGAATCCAATGTTTGAGGGCAGGAAGCATCCAGCGTGGGAGAAAGATGCAGGCAAGAAGACTCAGCGAGTCTGCTCTTTCCAGATTCTTCTGTGTGTACGTATGTAAGCATACATGTCTAAATGTATGTTTTCAATGTTTACACACATGGAATCATTTAGGATATTATTAGGTCTGGCTTCTTTTGTATCAACTTTCCAGTATGTTTTTAATTTCCATGTATGTTGTTGAATGACCACTTGCCTGGTTATTTTCATTGCAGTGCAGACTTCTATGTCTGAACATCTCACAGTTTGCATAACCATATTGCCATTGATGGCTATTCTATTATATCTAGCCTTCAGTTACCACAAATGATGCCACTCTAAACATTCCTGAATGTGGATCCTGGTACACATAAGCATGCATTTTCTATACAAAAATGAGTGGAATTGAAACCATCTTTGCAAAAATTATGACAGTGAGAAAAATCGAACATAGCTGACTATCTTGCTTCTAACTTCACAAGCTGTCGTTGTTCATTCCTGGGCAGATGCCAAGCGAACTATGGAGGAATTCATGGTTTAATTTTAAAACAAAGAGGATAACAGCTGCTTCCCAAAAGTAACCCCTCCCTGCTAAGGGACTGAAACGACCTTCATAAAACTAACAAATTAGGCACAACCTTGTGCCTATGATTCAGGAATTATGATTCAGGAATAATGTAGCTAGAAGTCACAAGATTTGTAGCCTCCTCAGTCGCTCCTATAGATAACATCATTATTGTAAAGCCTAAGATTGGTGTTTGACGTGTTTTTTAGACCCTGTATTTTGATGAACCAGCTGACGCCACCTGGACAGGTAACCCATATTAAAAAAAATTTTTCTTAAATTGGCTCAACTGATCTCATGACCCCCTGATCCAGGTACTGACTCAGTGCAAGAAGACAGCTTTGACCCCCTATGATTTCATCCCTGACCCAACAAATTAGCATTCCCCAGTCCCAACCCCGTCCACCAAACTATCCTGGAAAAACCGTGGCCTCCAAATTCTCAGGGAGGTGGATATTCCTTCATCTTTCTATTTGGCTGGCCCTGCAATTATTAAATTCTTTTTTTGCTGCAAAACCTACTGTTGTCACTGCATCGGCTTTTCTGGGCAGCAGACAAGAAGAACCTGTCAAGTGACTACAAAATTGGGAGTAAGAAAACTGTATCTTCAACTAGATAGTGCCACACTCTGTTCCAAACTGACTGCATTAACTTGTCCTCACAGCAGCTGTATATGAGTGTTTTTGTTTCCACTTAGTTGAAGTCACTGTAATGTTTCTCATTGTGACAACTATGCAGGTTCTCAAACCATTTCCCTGTTTATTTTAATCTATTGATTGTACTTTAATGTATACTCTGTATTGTAGCCTTTGAAGTTATCTTAAAAACACATTTTTTTTCTTGTGATGCCACTGTTTACAACCCTTCAAGCACTTCCTAATTTTGTCTTAAATGTCAAAGCTTCTTAGACTTTAATGTTGGGTCTGATATGGTTTGGCTGAGTCCCCACCCAAATCTCATCTTGAATTGTAGTTCCCATAATCCCCACGTCATGGGAGAGACCCGGTGGGAGGTGATTTAATCATGGATCAGTCGCCCTCGTGCGGCTCTCAGGATGGTGAGTTCTGACTAAATCTGATGGTTTTATAGGGGCTATTTCGCCTTCCGCTGGGCATTTCTCCCTGCTGCCATGATGTGACGAAGGGCATGTCTGCTTCCCATGCTGCCATGATTGTAAGTTCCTGAGGCCTCCCTAGCCATCCTGAACTGTGGGTCAATTAAATCTCTTTCCTTTATAAGTTACCCAGTCTCAGCTGTCTTTATTAGCAGCATGAGAATAGACTTACACAGGTCCCATGCTTGACTCTCAAAGTTTATATCCGTCTCTTCCTACACTTGAACTCATACTAAACTATTTTTAACTTCCCTCTAAAAATGAAATTTGTGTGTCTCAGTTTAACCACATGCCTGTGAATTAACTTCAACTCCTAAAATGACTTCGATTCTCTCTCCCTGTCTTCCCTTAACTTTCACAAGGATAACTATTACATATTCTTCAAAAACCTATTTATGATTTTCATTGTCTATAAAGCTCTCCCCAGCCTGAAGCCTATGTTAGATTTTCTTACTATGAGGTCCATGCAACTGTCCATAGCCCTTTCCAGGCTGTATTGCAGTGTTTCCATATAAAAATTCCTTCCTGGCATGTCTTGGGAAATTTATAATTTTCTAAATCGTAACAAAAATCAGTCAAGAAAGTAGGAAAATGGCGAAAGTGTAATTAAAATTCTGCATAGGCAGAATAATGCCCCCTCCAAAATATTCATATTTTAATCCTGGGAACCTGTGAATATATTACTTTGCATGGCAAAAATGACTTTGCAGATGTGATTAGAGACTTGAGATAGAAAGATTATCCTGGATTATCCAGGTGAGCCTAATTTAATCAATCATGTGAATCCTTAAAAGTAAACATTTCTCTGTTGTTTCAGAGAGCAATTGAATGACAGAGCATTAGAGAGAAGTGGTATGAGAAGGAACTGATCTTTCATTGCCTGTTTTGAAGACGAAAGAGGGTCATGAACCAAGGAATGTATGAATCCTAGAAGCTGGAAAGAGTAAGGAAACAGATTCTCCAAAAGGGAAACATGCTGCCAACATAATGAAACATTTATTAATATATTGTTTAATACACGAAGTTGTGGCAATTTGTTACAGCAACAACAAAAAACTAATTCACTTTCCTCTCAGGGAAGGGGTCCCCAACCTTCAAGGTGCAGACGCATACTGATGTGCGGCCCGTCATAGCAGGTGGTGAGTGGCAGGCGGCTGAGCATGGCCACCTGCGCCCCACCTCCTGTCAGATCAGATTCTCATGGGAACTTGCGCCCTATTGTGAACCGGACATGCGAGGGGTCTAGGTTGCGTGCTCCTTATGAGAATCGAATGCTTGATGATCTGAGGTGGAACGCTTTCATCCCAAAAGCACCTTACCCCACCAGTCTGTGGAAAAATTGTCTTCCACGAAAGCAGTCCCTGGTCTCAAAAAAGTTGGCGACTGCTGTCTTAGGGTACACAGTCCTATCTGTCTTGTGAACTGCGGCTTCTCTCTTCCAAAGCAATCTGGGGCACGATTTCCCACACATACAAAGTCCCTTGGTGAGAGTCTGCTGCTCACCAAATGAGCAAATTTAAACTGCCCCAATTGTGTACCTAGATTTTTGGCTAGCTTGACATTAAGGTACTATATGGTTGCTCTCCAAAAAGAAGAGCCACCCATGTCTTACAAAACAATTCCAATGAACCAGAAGTTATTTCTTAACTATGTTTTACCTGCTTTTTATTTTTATTTTCTACTTTTTTCTTTCACTTGCAAAAGTTTCTCCCATTTGTTTTGAGAGCTTCTGTTATCTTACACACATCAACAAACAGTTGTTGATAGATAAACTGACAATATGCTTTCTGTTAAATGAAAGATACTGTTCATCAGCTGCAGAAGAGGAAGGACTATATGGGGCTATACAAGGTTTTACTTGCTCATTTGAGCGGATAATGAATTTTTAAAAACTACCTTCTTCTCTAAATCGAAACCTGAGTCTTCATGACTCGCTGGGCAGGATTTACAGAAAATGTCGTATTAACTAGGATACAGAGCTGAGGACTATCAAAGGTATAGCACAATCAGGCTTACAGATCTGACCCACTCAGGTCCTATCACTATATGGTGGGTAATCTCAGAAAGATTCAGTCCATTCAGGGAATATGCTTCAGGGTCACCTAAACTTCCTCCTGGTTTACCTTCCTCAGCTTATGTCAGTCCCCTTGAGGCTAGTCATCCAAGTCTATCTGGTTGAGGATGAATTGAATGAAAGGAATCCTGGGAAATAGAAAAAGACAAACCTGAAAGTAAACGAAAAAGATAAAATCAAGAGACAGACAAAGACAGTACAAAGGACTCAGAAAGAAGTCTCCATGTTTTCGCCCTTATTTGGCATGTAAGGGCTCAGAGAAGTTTGGATCCGAAAAGAGGCCGAGTGCATGATTCCCCTTAGAGCAGCACTTCCACACCTTTTCGGCACCAGGCAGCAGTTTTAACCCTGCTGCGGAAGACGAATTTTCCACAGACGGTGGAGGGGATGGTTTGGGGATGATTCAAGCACATTACATTTACTGTGCACTTGATTTCTATTATTATTACGTTGTAACATATAATTACATTATTGTAGAACTCACCATAATGTAGAATCAGTGGGATTCTGAGCTTGTCTTCGCGCACCTAGACTCGACTCACTGGGTGGGATTGACATAAAATGTCTCATTAACCAGGATACAGAGTCTATGAGTATAGGAGGCACAGCACAGTGAGGCTTACAGATGGCACTCAAATACTCATCTGGGCGTGACGGGAGACAGTGACGGATCGTCAGACATTAGATTCTCATGAGGAGCACCCAATCTGGATGTCTTGCATGAGCAGCTCACGATAAGGATCGCGCTCCTATGAGAATCTAATGCGGCTGCTGATCTGACAGATGGACCTCAGGCGGTAATGCGTGTGACGGGGGGCAGCTGTAAATACAGATGGACGCTTCAGTCATTCGCCCGTCATTCACCTCCTACTGTATAGCCCAGTTCTGAACAAGCAACAAACTGGAACATGACCCGGGGTTTGGGGACCCCTGCTTGAGTAAGTTTGTTTTTTCTTTTATTGAAACAGGGTCTCGCTCGGTCACCCAGGCTGAAGTGTAGTAGTGCAATCTCAGCTCACTGCAGCCTTAACTTCCCGGAGGACGCCAATGATCCTCCCACCCAAACCTCCTGAGTTGCTGGGATCGCCAGTGCGCGCCACCACATCTGCCTAATTTTTGTATTTTTGGTGGAGATAGGGTTTCACCATGCAGCCTAGGCTAATCTTGAGTTGGTCTCAAACTCCTGAGTTCAAGCAATCCATTGCCTTGGTCTCCCAAAGTGCTGGGATTATAGGTGTGAGCCACTATGCCAGGCCTAGAACATTTTCTTTTTTTTGAAACCCTGTCTCTACTAAAAATACAAAATTAGCACGGCATGTAGAACTAACATTTTAATGAGTATCTATTACATGCCTAGTCACTGTGATGGTCCCTTTGCATTAATTACTACATTTCATTCTTACCTCAGCTCAGGGAGGAAGGTATTGTCTTATGAACTTGTAACAGCCAGGACGGAAAGACAAAATAGAGCGTTGTAAAACAGATAAGCTAGAGAACTGAACAGAAAACACAGAAAGGCAACCAGGCATTATTCGGGAAAAGGAATAATGGTGAATAGCCAGACAGGTTCAGTGGATTATAGAAAAGGTAAATTAAGAAGAGATGGGCTCACACCTGTAATCCCAGCACTTTGGGAAGGCAAGGCAGAAGGATCACCTGAGGTCAGGAGTTCGAGACCAGCCTGGCCAACATGGTGAAACCCTGTCTCTACTAAAACTACAAAAATTAGCCGGGCCTGGTGGTGCACAAGTATGGTCCCGGCTACTCGGAAGGCTGAGGCGGGAGAACTGCTCAGAGTCAGGAAGCAGAGGTGGCGGTGAGCCGAGGTCGTGCCAGTGCACTCCAGCCCGACACCAGGCGATTTACTCCTGGCTGACTCCAAATCAGAAACACATGCAAGAACTGGGAAACCTCCCACAGTACTTTCTCTCGCTGCTGTTTTCTCCAATCACACAAGGCCACCACTTTGAAGAGCATTTCTTCCATCTCGCTGGCCACGTCTTCGTGGGTGACAGCGCTGCCACTGTGCTTCAGAATCCTCTCTCTTCCAGATCTTTCCAGGTGCTTCTTTCAGGGTGAGGGGCATCCGATCTTTGTGACTCGACTCTTGGTTTGAGTCCTCGGTTAACAGCCTTGGGGAACCTGTAACATAAACTGCAACGCTCTTGGTGCCGTTTATTCCTGGACAAGCTGGCAGCCACCGCCTCCCCAACACCCGGCCTTCCACGGCACCAGCAGGGCCGCCGCCCACCAACGCGCCGAGGGCGCCCAGAGCGCAGGCGCCCCGGGCCCCGCCCCTTTCCGAAAACTCGGCTCCTATTGGCCCGGGGGCCGCGGCTGAACGCCCTAGTGGCCGGAGAGGGGTGATCACGTGGCCTGCGGGGGGGTGGGGCTGCGCCGGCCTCTTCCCAGCCAGCTTGAAAGGGCTTGCGTAGGCGCCTTGTCTGCCCTGAAAGCGCTCCGTGGGCGGCCTGGCCCGACTCCTCTCGTCCAGACGCACGAAGGGAGTTCCTCAGCTCTCGTGCGTCTCGGGTTCGCTTTTCTTTCCTTTCCGAAGCCTGGCCCTTAGATCCACCACCGCGGAGTCTGCGGCCGCCAGGAAGCCCGGATCCGAGTGTCCGGAGACTAACCGGAAGTGCTGTCCCCAGGCCTAGGGGCGGCGCCGGCGGCTGCCTGGGTAAGCGCGGCCTGCGGGGCCCAGGGGTGGGATGGGGGCGCGGCGGGACCCAAGACCCTCGGCCACCGTCGAGTGGGAGCAGCCCCTGTTGCTGGATACGAAGCATGGTCTGGTTCCCCGCTGACGGCGGACGGAGGACTGAATGATGGTTCATGAAAAGTTGAAAGAGAGCCTTAGTACGGAGTTCCTAGAAATCATGATAGTAAACACTGCAAGACACTTTTCAAAGAATAGATACCTTTCATATATATCGAGGGAAAAAAAGGACGTCGAATGGATTTTTCTCTTCATCGTCAGTGCAGAAATCAGTTATGTTGCAGTGAATCTATTTGCAGAAGTATCTGGTTTGTTTAATCTTTCTCTAAGCATTTCTTTTTGGAAAACAATAACATATAATTTTATATTAAATACATTTATCACATTCACTTTGGGGTTTGACGGGCACCAGTTTTCTTTTATTGTGTCTATTACTACAATATGTCTTTGACTTTAGAAGATGAGATAATACCAACAAAAACAATTCGCAGAAGGAGAAAAAACAAACAAGAAAAACGAGGCTTAGGACTTCGTTATGAAGTTACAGTTAGTAATTATTCAGAAAGATTCTTGACATTTTGTCTAGAGCTAGTCGGAACTGTGGCTGCCAGCGGCAGGTACTTCCTGCAGGAGAAACAACGTAAGCAAAGACGGAAAGAAGAAAGCTATAGTTGGTTAAAGGATGCTCACTAGAATGGAGAGGAAATGGGATCAGTTTTCTAGGCCAGCTTTAGAAAAATTATGAATTACAAATTTCACAAGGTCATCGTCTGTATTTCTGATTTTTCCTCTAGGAGAGGGAAGAATTGACTGTTGTGAATAGTTCTGGACTAGGGACCTTTTGAAACCAAAAGGAAGATGGTCTTGAATCTTTCTTGTTATGGTAAGTGGCGTACAGGCTCTATGTTTCTGTATAAATGTGGATGGGGCATGGGGTGGGGCAGGCTGAAAGACAGGAAAATATGGGAGAAGATACATAGAAAAAAAGAGAATGGCCCTTTCTTAGCTCCTAAGATAGCAGAGTGATAAAACTGGACCCTATCCTACCAATTTGCAGTAATTGCTTCTTGATTGATTTGTAGCACAAAGAGGGTGGTATGTCTAATGTTTAGGCAGGCTCTGGAGTCAGAAGATAGATACTTAAATACTGGCTCTGCTACTATTTGTAAGTTGTTGGGTGATCATCTGACTGCTGTAAGGATCAGGTTTTCTACCTGTAAGATCCAAACATTTGTATTAATACAGCTATTTTATAGGGTCCTTCGGAGGACTAAATGAGGTAATCCATGCAATCAATGAAAATAAATGAGAAATTTCCAAGCCTCAGGCCTATAAACACTATCTAATTTTTAAATAATGCTTTACTAACTGTCTCTTGGTCCCATACACCCTTTAACTATAAAGATAAGCATGAACTCTCAAGTTGTATGAATTAGCCTGTTTGCTTGGACTTTGTTGTGTTCCAGCTTGTTCCTTTCGTTTCTACCCTAGCAGCAAAGTGTACTAATCTCTTCCTAGGATGAGGCAAGAGAAGCATTCTAGAGGAGGGTACCTTGGAGCTAAGACTTGAAAAATGTATTTGGGTTTGCCAGAGGAACCACCCAGGGCTACTGGTCTAGTCTGTTGTATCGCTACTGGGGGTCCAAGGATGATGATCAGCCCTTTTTGTTCTGGTATTTTTTCATACTTTTCATTTATTCAACAAATGTACTGTAGGTACTAGGGATATTATAGTAGACAAAAGACTAAGTCCTAACCCTAATAAAAGTTATATTTTAGTAAAAAGACAAACAAATGAACAAATATAAAATGTATATAAATGTATATCACAAAGTTGAATGGTGATAAGAGCTATGGAGAGAAATAGAATAAAGCAACACAGGCTATTTTAGATAAGGTAGTCAGGGTATGCTTCTTTTTGAGGAAGTAATCTTCCGGCAGAGACTTGAATCAAATATACATATACAATTGAATGTACATAGTCCCAATATTGTGTTAAAGAGGTATTTTTTTCCTTTTCTGGGTAGTTGTTGTTTATTTGAAACACAGACTCATTTGTTTTTATGCTTTTCTCCTCCATCTTGTCTATTTAGTTCATTAGTTCATTCTTTTATTGAATATGTAAATGTAACAATTCTAAAAGTAAAAATATGTGTTTGTGTATTCAAAAACATATTTTTAGAGAAATGTGACTCTTTCTCCTCCACCCAATTCTGTTTTTCTTTGCCATCAGTTTTTATCTGCCTTGTAATGATAACCAGTCTCACTGGTTTCTTGTTTGTTTGGACAAGTGGAGAAATACATATATAATTTTTTATTTCGACTTTCTTACAAAATACAACATACTTTTTTACACTTTGCTTTTTAAAATTTGTAATTTATCCTGGAAATCATTCCACATCAGTTGATAAAGATTTTCCTCATTCTCTTTTACAGTTGGTTAGTACTGTATTATATGTGGATGTACCATAGTTTATTCACCACTTTCTTACATACAGATATTTGCGTTATTTTAAATATTTTCCCATTACAAACATTACTACAATGAGTAATTTTATGCTTGTATATTTTCATGTTATTGGAGGTGAATCTTCAGAGTCCATTTCTAGAAATGGGATTACTGAATCAAAAGTAAATGTATATTAGTTTGGTTACATATCGCCACATTTCCCTCCAAAGGAGACTTATCAATTTGCATTCCCTCCAGCAACATGTGAGTGTGTTTCTTTCCTTACAGTGTTGACAACAAAATGCATTGTCATACCTTTTCATGTATGGCGATTTAATTGGGGAGAACTGGTATTTCTTGTAAATTTAAAAGATTATTTCATTTTTTAATAGACATTAGTTTTTAGAGAACTTTTAGGTTCATAACAAAATTGAGCAAAAAATACAGAGAGTACCCTTATGTCCTCTACCACTCCCTTTACCCTAGCACATGCACATACCACACACAGAGCACACACAGCATCCTCCACTGTTAACATCTTCAACAGAGCATTACATTTCTTACAGTTAATGAACTTGATACATCATTATCACCAAACTCCATAGGCTACATTAGGGTTCACTCTTTATGTTGTACATTCTATGGGGTATCTACCATAATAGTATCATATAGACAGTTCGTGTGGTACTCTTATGGTAGTATTGGCCTAAAAATCCACTGTGCTTTGTCTGCTCATTCCTCCCTCCTCAGTAATTCATGACAACCATTTATCTTTTTTGCTGATGTCATAGTTTTGCCTTTTCAGAATGTCATAGCTGGAATCATAGAGTATGTACCTTCCTTAGATTGGCTTCTTTCACTTTGTAATACATAAATTTAAAGTTTCTTCATGTCTTTTCATGCCATAGTAGCTCATTTCTTTTTAGTGCTGAATAGTACTCTATCTGGATGTACCACAGTTTATTATCCATTCACCAATTGAAAGTCTTCTTTGTTGCTTCCGAGTTTGGGCAATTATAGATAAAGCTGCTATAAACATTTGTGTATAGATTTTTGTGTGGACATGAGTTTTCAGCTCATTTGGGTAAATACCAAGGAGTGTGATTGCTGGATCATATGGTAAGAGTATGTTTAATTTTATGAGAAACTACCAAACTCTTCCAAAGTGGCTTCACCATTTTGCATTCCCACCAGCAATGAATGAGAGTTGCTATTGCTCCACATCCCTACCAGCATTTAGTGTTGTCAGTGTTTGGATTTTGTCTAATCTAATGAATATATAGAATATCTCATTGTTTGAATTTGCATTTTCCTAGTGACATGTTGTTGAACATCTTCTCATATGTTTATTTGCCATTTGTGTATCTTTGGTGATCATGTCTTTCATGACTTGCCAATTTTTTAAACTGGTTTGTTTTCTTGTTGAGTTTTAAGGGTATATGTGTATTTTTGTATATTTGGGAGATTTCTGAATGTTTGGAATAACAGATGTTATTTATCAGATGTGTCTTCTGCAGATATTTTCACCCAGTCTGTGGCTTGCCTTCTCATTCTCTAGATAGTTTCTTTCATAGAGCAGACATTTTTTATTTTAATGAAGTCCAACTTACCAATTTTCCTCCATGGATCGTGCCTTTGATGTTATATCTAAAAAGTCATTGCCAGGCCAGGTGTGGTGGCTAATGCCTGTAATCCCAGCACTTTGGGAGGCCAAGGCAGGCAGATCAGAAGTTCAGTACTAGCCTGAGCAACGTGGTAAAACCCTCGTCTCTACCAAAAATACAAAAAATAAGCCTGGAGTAGTGGCACGTACCTGTGATCCCAGCTACTCAGGAGGCTAAGGTGGGAGGATCACTTGATCCTGGGAGGCAGAGGTTGCAGTGAGTTGAGATTGCACCACTGCACTTCAGCCTGGGTAACAGAGTGAGACCCCATCCCAAAAAAATAAATAAAAAATGAAAAGTCATTGCTATACCCAAGGTCATCTAGATTTCCTGATATGTTGTCTTCTATGAGTTTTATAGTTTTGTGTTTTATACTTAGTATCTGATCGATTTGGGGTTTGTAAAAAATTTTTTAATTGAGAAGTAAAATATGTTTGTATTTATGGTGTAGAACATGATGTCTTGATATATGTATACATTGTAGAAGGCTAAATCAAGCTATTTAACATGTTTTACCTCACATACCTTTTTTGTGTGTGTGTGGTAAGAAGATACTTAAATTCTATTCTCAGTGATTTTCAAATATGCAATGTATTTTTATTAGCTATAGTCAGCATAATGTAGAACTCTAGAACTTACCTGTTAGAGTAGAACTCTAGGACTTACTCCTCCTATTTAACTGAAATTTTGTATGCTTTGACCAGTATTTTCCCAACCCCACTACCCCTCAGCCTCTGGTAACCACCATTTTACCATTTGTTTCTGTGAGTTAAACTGTTTTATACCCCATATATAAGTGAGAGTATGTGGTATTCATCTTTCTGTGTCTGTCTTATTTCACTTAACATAATGTCCTCCAAGTTCATTTATGTTGATGCAAATGACAGGACTTTCTTTTTCTTTTTTCTTTCTTTTTTTTTTTTTTTTTTTTTTGCATGTGAATATGTAGTTACTTCACCATTTGTTGAAAAGACTATCTTTTCTGCATTGTGTCTATTGCCTTTGCTGCTTTGTCAAAGATCAGCTGACCGTATTTATATGGGTATATTTTTGGACTCTATTCTGTTCGATTTACTTATTTGTCTGTTCTTTCACCACACTTTTGTGATTACTATAGCTTTAGTCTTGGAGCTTCAAGTAGTATAGTAAGTGTTGAGGTTAAGTAATGTCAGTCCTCCAGCTTTGTTCTTCGCTTCAGCATTATGATACCTAGTCTAGGTCTTTCACCTCTCCATATAAACTTTGTATCAGTATGTCAGTATTCACAAGATTAGTTACTGGGATTGTGTTGAATCTGTAGTACAAGTTGGGAAGAATTGACTATTTGACAATGTTGAATCTTATCCATGGATATGTACTATCCCTCTATTTAGTTCCCTTTTTTATTTCTTTTATTAGAGGTTTTTAGTTTTCCTTATATAAATTGTGAACATATTTGGTTAGATTTATACTTGAGGTGTTTCTTTCTTTTTAGAGTGGTAATGTAAATGGTATTGTGTTTTTAATTTCAAATTTCACTTGTTCATTGCTGATACCAAGGAAAATAATTGATTTGTATATTAACCCTGTGTTGTGCAACCTTAACTGTAATCAATCTTAGTTCCAGGAGTTTTTTGTTGTTTTTCAGATTTTTACATATATGGTCATGTCACTTACAAAGACAGCTGTATTTCTTCCTTCTTAATCTGTATACCTTTTCTTTTTCTTGTCTTATAGCATTATCCCAGTATGATGTTGAGAAGCAGTGGTGACAAAGAACATCTTTACCTTGTCTCTGATCTTAACTGAAAGCTTCTAAGTTTTCATGATTAAGTATGATGTTAGCAGTGGTTTTCTTGTAGTATCAACTTGACGAAGTTACTCTCTATTCTTAATAATACCATGTATTTTAATTTGCATTTCTCTAATTATGAGATTGAACAGCTTTTCATATGTTTAAGGGACATTTTTATATCTTTTTTGTGTGTGAGAATTGTCTTTTGCTTATTTTTCTATCAGATTTTTGTTGTTTTCCCTCAATTTTTAAGAGATCTTTATATATTAGGTATATTGGCCCCATATCTCAAATATTGTTACAGATATTTTCTCTCAGTTTGCCCATTGACTGTTGACTTTGTTCATTTCTTATATATATATATATATATATATATATATATATATATATATAAACTGTTTTTATTTTTAGTCAAATGGTCAATCTTACAGATAGAAAATATTTGATACCCTAAGATTAAAGTAGAATTCACTTTAGTTTTCTTGTAGTATCTTACAGTTTCCGTGTATACAGTTAGATCCCCAATCAATTGGGAGTTTATATTGGTGTGTGATACGATAGATCAAATTGTACCTATTTTTGTGTGGCTGCCTTGATTTTTACCATTATTTATTAGAAAGTCCATTTTTGCCCTGGTGAGTTGGGATGTCATCTGTATTGTATACTAACTGTCTATGTGTGCTTGTGTCTGTTTCTGGATTTTCTATTCTGTTTGTGCCTTTATCTAATTGTGTTAGAACTCTGTTGTTTTCATTTTAGAATTTTTAGAGTTTATTTTAATGTCATGGGTTTAGTTACCTTTCTGTCTTTTTATTGCTTCCTGGCTGTCCTTGCTTGTTGGTTTTTCAAAGTGAACTTGAGTAGCAACTGTATAGCGTAGACACTGGAGATTTTTCTCTAAAGGGCCAGAAAGTATCTATTTTATTTACACTTCGGAGGCCATCTGGTCTCTAGTTAATTTACTCAATTCTGCCTTTCAATATGTTAATGAATAAGTATAATCCTACTTCAGTAAAATTTTATTTAAAAAACAAAAAACAGGTAGCAGCCCAGAATTGGCCTCTGGGCCATAGTTTGCTACCCCTCAGTCTAGTTTAATAAAGGAGCTTGTTACTTTTATTGAGATTGCAGTAAGTTTATAAATCCTAGGAGGGAACATCTTCATGATGTTGAATTGTTCTGTCCAAGAATAAAGGATGTCCTTCCATTTATTCAAGTCTATTTTGGGGTCACTCAGGAAGGAGGAGGTTTTCCTATGCTTTATTTGGCATGGCTATTTTTTACTTATTTCTAAGTAGTTTTATATTGCCACTATTATACAAAGATTGTTCTCGATCATTGTGTGTTCCAATTAGTTATTATTTATGTGTGTTAAAAAAACTGGTGGTGTCTCATAGGTGGGTGTTGAACAACGAGAACACATGGACTCAGGGAGAGTAACATCACACACTGGGGGCAGTTGTAGGGGGTAGGGGAGAGACAGTTGGGGGTGGGGAGGGAGGGGTGGTGGGGAGGGATAACATGGGGAGAAATGCCAGATATAGCATGCACCTAAAGTAAAATAAATAAATTTAAAAAAAAAATTGAAAAAAAGAAACTGATGGTGTCTATGTGTGAATTTTATATCCTGCTGCCATACTGAATTCCTTTGTAATTTGAGTTTTAGCATTGGTTCTTTCTAGGATTTTCTAATTATACTATTAAATCACCTCCATATAGAGATAGTTTTACTTTTTCACACTTCTAATTGATTTTTCTAATTGCATTGATTAATACTTGCAGGTCATTGATTGAAGAGAGAGGAAGTATTGGCCATCCTTGCCTTGGTCCTGATCTTAGTAAAAATGACTGTAGTTTGTCTAACTTAAGGTACTGGATGAAGGAATGTATGTCTATTAATTCCTACTTTCTTGAGTGTTTTTATCCAGAATAGATGTTGATTTCTGTTGTGACTTCTTTCACCATCTATGGCGATAATTATATTATTTTTCTCCATAGATCTGTTCATATGGGGTACTATATTTATATGGATTTCCTCATATTGAAAGATAGTCCAATTTTGCATTCCTTAGATAAATTCCACCTGGTCATGGTATATTATTTTCTTAAAGTGGTACTGATTTTTGTTAGTATTTCTCACATTAATAAAAAAAAAAATTAGCCAGGCATAGAGGTGTGCATCTACAGTTCCAGCTATTCAGGAAGCTAAGCCAGGAGAATTGCTTGAGCCTAGGAGCTCGAGGCTACAGTGGGCTGTGATTGTGCCAATCCGGGCATCGGAGCAAGACCCCGACTCTTTAAAAAAAACCGCTGATAGGGGACTTTAAAATTTTTTCAGACTCTCTTCATCACTTTTAGTTATCAGTGCTATTCTTGTTTCACAGAAAGAATTAGGAAGTTGTTCCTTGTTTTCAGTGCTCGGAAACATTTATGAAGCAGTGTATTTATTTGGTCTGTGTAGGTTTGTAGAATTCTTTTGTGAAACAATCTAGGCCTAGTGCTTTTTATGGAATGATTCCTTTATAGCTTTTTCTGTTCTTTTCTCTGCAAATTGGTGTTTTAAAACTTTATATTTTTAATGGAGTCAACTATAATAAATTGTGTTTCATAATGAAACACTTAGATAAATGAGGTCAGGAGTTCAAGACCAGCCTGGCCAACATGGTGAAACCCTGTCTCTATTTAAAAAAAAAAAAAAAGAAACACTTATTTCGTAATCATATTTATTTATATAGAGGTTTGCAAAGTGGTTCTCATGTATGTGTGTGTTTTCTGTTTGGTGGTTATTCTTCCTTGTCATGTCTTATTCTGTGAATGTGTACTTTTTCCCTTCTTTTCTTCATTACCTAGTGGTTTATCTGTTTCTTTAAGTTTTACAAAATAAGTATGATTTTGATTTATCATTAGATTTACTATTTTTGTGTTATCTAGTTCATTGATTTCTCCTTTTATCTATTTTTGTTATTAGTTATTTTGATCTTTTTCTCATTAAAAAGAAAATAGAGACAGGATCTTGCTATATTGCCCAGGCTGGTCTTGGAACTCCTGGGCTCAAGCGATCCTACTGCCTTGGTCTCCCAAAGCACTGGGATTATAGGCATGAGCTAACGTACCTATTTATATATGTTTGTATGCATGTATTAAAATAGAAATGGGGTCTCATTATGTTGCCTAGGCTGTTCTTGAACTCCTGGGCTCAATTGAAATTTGTTTTTTTCTTAGCCTTTGATCTAAGAATTTAATTTGTTCATTTTAATTCTTCTGTTTTTATGCATTAAAGAAATATAGGCATAAACACTTTTTAAATCATTGCTTTAAATTTATCTCATAGCTTGTAATATATAATATTTTCAATTATGAATACTTCGAAATTTTGTTAAATTTTTTATTGCCCCTTTTACTGAAGAGTTTTTTAATAGTTTATTTTCCCCCATTTGAAAGCATGTTTTGTTATTTGGTATTTTAATAAATTTCTAGTTTTGCTGCAGATTGTTTCTTGGAAAGTTTCTTCATGAGAATTAATGATGCTTTATGATGTAATGTATCACATATTTTTGTGAGTGATGCTTGTGTGCTTGAGAAGAATGTATACTTTTTATCAGGGCTAAGGTTTAATATATATTAATAAGATTTACTTATTAATTAGGTTATTTAGGCCTTCTGCATCATTACTTATTCTTGGTCTAGTTTGTATGTCTTTTATTGAGAGTGGTATGTTAAGCTTTCCTATGATTAATATTTTTATCTCTGTTTCTTTGTATCTGTATCTCTGTTTTTGCTTTGTGAATGTGCCTGCTGTGTAGCATGATGCGTAGATAACCATGACTTTATTGTAGTTTTGAAAGTATTATTACGTTTAGTGCTTTTGGCTTGAACTCTGCTTTGCCTGATATCAAGATCAAAAGCCCTACTTTTATTGTTTCTGTTTACATAGTATTCCTTTTCCCACCTCCTTATTTTTGGTCTATCTGAATCATTTTACGTTAGGTATCTCCTGTATTAAACATATAGTTAGGTCTTGCCTATGAGTCAAAGTGAAAATCTCTTTTAATAGGTGTGTTAACCTCATTTATATTTATATAATATAATTTAAATTATATAATATATATATTAAATTATAGAATATATTTATATAAATGATGTTAAAATCAATATGTATTTACATATATTGATATAGTTGATATCTGGTTTTAACAATGTCATATTATTTGTTATAATTGTATTTTGTTACTTTTTTCCCTACATGGTAGATTGTCACAGCTCTTTTCACAACTGTTTTGAATGTTTGATTTTTGTTTTATTATCTACTTTTGTACTTAGATTTATTTATTTTATTTTATTTTTTGAGATGGAGTTTTGCTCTTGTTGCCCGGGCTGGAGTGCAGTGGTGCCATCTTGGCTCACTAGAACCTCCACCTCCCAGGTTCAAGCGATTCTCCTGCCTCAGCCTCCAGATTAGCCGGGATTCCAGGCATGCAGCACCACCCCCGGCTAATTTTGTATTTTTAGTAGAGATCGGGTATCTCCATGTTGGTCAGGCTGGTCTCAAACTCCTGACCTCAGGTGAGCCACCCTCCTCCGCCTCCCAAAGTGCTGGGATTACAGGTGTGAGCCACTGTGCCCACCTGTACTTAGATCTTTTTTAATGCTTTTAGTCCAGAAAAAAATAAATTTATATGTTTAACCTTTAATTACCTGGTTTTTAAGGGTTTTAAATTTTTTTATTTTCTAAAAGGCCGTTGTAGCTTCAGATCCTTTTTTAGTTTAATAGTATCCTTTAACTCTCACCTACCATTAATAAAATATGGTAATCTCATCTTATTCATGGGGGATATGTTCCAAGACTCCCAATGTATACCCAAAGCTGCAGATAGTTCTGAACCCTAAATGTTTTATATATATATATATACATACATACATATCTGTAATAAAGTGTTTTGTACTTAGGGTGGCATTTTCTTTCTGACAATGAGTTTTAGGTCAGTCTTGCCCACTGCTGGCTCTCTTCTCTTTACTCAGCGTTCTCAGATTGTCCTTGTTCTCACTGAGAGCTTATGGCTAGAATGTAAGAGATAGCTATATGGGATTTGGTGACAGTGTGGGCTTTGTGTAGTACATTTGTTCTTCTTAATTCTTTTCTATTTTTTAATGTACTTTAGGTTTTGGAGTACAAGTGCCGAATGCGCAGGTTTGTTACATAGGTATACATGTGCCTTGGTGGTTTGCTGTATCCATCCCCCCGTCATCTACATTAGGTATTTCTCCTAACGTTGTCCCTCCCCAATCCCCCTACCCTCTGCTAGCCCTCCCCTAGCCTGCCTAATGTGCGACAGGCCCCAGTGTGTGATGTTCCCCTCCCTGTGTCCATGTGTTGTCATTGTTCAACACCCACTTATGAGTGAGAACATGCAGTGTTTGGTTTTCTGTCCCTGTGTCACTCTTCTTAAAATGATGGTTTCCAGCTTTATTCATATCCCTGCAAAGGACATGAATTCATCCATTTTTATGGCTGCTTAATATTCCGTGGTGTATATGTGCCACATTTTCCTTATCCGGTCTATCTTTGATGGGCATTTGGGTTGGTTCCAAGACTTTGCTATTGTAAACAATGCTGCAGTAAACATATGTGTGCATATGTCTTCATAATAGAATGTTTTATCATCCTTTAGGTATATACCCAATAATGGGATTGCTGGGTCCAATTATATTTCTATTTCTAGATCCTTGAGGAATGGCCACACTGTCTTCCACAATGGTTGAACTAATTTACACTCCCACCAACTGTAAAAGTGTTCCTGTTTCTCTACATCCTCTCCAGCATCTGATGCCTCCTGATTTTTTAATGATCACCATTCTAATTGGTGTGAGATGGTATCTCAATGTGGTTTTGATTTGCATTTCTCTAATGACCAGCGATGATGAACTTTTTTTCATATGTTTGTTGGCTCCGTAAATGTCTTCTTTTAAAAAGTATCTGTTTATATCCTTTGCCCACTTTTTGATGGGGTTGTTTTTTTCTTGCAAATTTGTTTAAGTTCCTTGTAGATTCTGGTTATTAGCCCTTTGTCAGATGAGTAGATAGCAAAAATTTTTTCCCATTCTGTGTTGTTATTATTCTTACTGCTTTTAAAGCATGCGTTGAGAGATTTGGATTTCTGTAGCCACCATTATCTCCTCTGGCTTTGTTTTATTATCATGTTCTTTATATTTCTTCCAGAGATATTTTCTTTTTTTTCCTTTTTTTATATTTAAGTCAGTTTTCTGTCCTTTGACTTCCGTGGTCAGCCAATTTTAAATAATTGGTGTGCAGACACTGCATGTTCTCATTTGTAAGAGGGAGCGGAACACTGTGAACACATAGACACAAGGAGGGGAACAGCACACACTGGGACTGTAGCAGGATGGAAGGAGGGATAACATCAGGAAAAACAGCCAGTGCATGCTGGGCTTAATAGCTAGGTGATGGGCTGATAGGTGCGGCACGCATTTACATAGCACACGTTTACTTGTGTAACAAACCTGCACATCCTGCACAGGTACCCTGGAACTTAAAAACAAACAAATAAATAAATGGGGTGAAAGCTTATAGGTGTTCTGAAAAGTCTCACTTGACAATTATATCTTACAACTTCCCTCACTTCTGTGTTTAGGGCTATATTGAGTTCAGGTCCCAGGATACTGATGAGGACCAAAAGGGGAAAAAAAAAAAAAAAGTAAAATCACTGCTGGTTGAATGGCATTTTAAATTCTGGTCTTTCTTGACCTGCATGCTATGGGCTTTGCAGAGTTGTCAAATAACTGGGCTGTACATTCTGTCCAGACTTCATAGTTGGATTCAATGGGATAACTTAATTGGTGAGACGTGTTTACTCCATCTTACCTGGAACTAGAATCCTAAAGTGTCATTTTAATGCTGGCAGCTATGAGCTGAGTGCCATAGAGAGCCTTAGCTGTATATCCCCATGTGTTATCTGGGTCCAAGTAGTTCCATGTTTGCTTTTGATCCTTAGTAACAGGAAGGTTGTTGAGGGAACTGAAAGTCCCATTAACCTAAGGATAAGGCAGGTCAAAACTTCTAGAGGAAGACATCAGTGGTTAAGTGTGGACCGTCAGCTTCTTTTGGTGCCCCTAATTGACCACCTCCTGGGTTGTTTGTGATTGAAATATAAATCAACAGGGTGTTATAAATTTTGAATAACCAAAATTGTGATGATTATCTGGGTTCCAGAGGTGGTGATTTTGTTATTCCAAAAATACTTTGTAGTCTGTATTATACTTTGGATCAGGACAGCCTGAGTTCCTGTGGGAAAGATAATGCCTTAGTGTTTTCAAAATACCACCAAGATTTAGTGTTAGGAGTCCTTTCCTTCAGTGTTGATACAGTTGCAAAGAAAGCTATAGATGGTGCAGATGGGTTCTAGATTCTGTATTGTCCTTTTCTCCAAAGAGTCGTGTGGGATGATTTAAGACTCTACAGAATTGAATTTAAGGGACTAGATATGAAAACCCATCTGTTCTTTTTAACTGTAGTTTACTGATTGTTAAGTCCTTTGAGTATAAATGATCTAGTGCTAAATTCTCTCATTTATGGCTTTTTATCCTTTCCTTGTCATTGTGTTTTACAGAATGCTATCTTCCTTGAGAAGTCAAATTCTCAGGATCAAGAATGTACATGTTTTTCCATCTGGACTCCAGGTAAGCTACAGTTACTTCAGCCTTGATGTGTCCCTTCTCTTTCCCAGACTCCGTCTCATCAGAGTAGCTCCCATTCTTTGTGGCATTCAGTCCTTTGATCAGACAAGGAGAGAAGTAGAATTTCATTGAGAATTCATTCGTGCACTCAGCAGATGCTTATTAAGCACCAACTTTGCACCTGGCATTACTTTATATGGTAGGAAAAGATCATCAAACAAAACGAACATCCTTGCCATATTTTAGCCATAGACAATAAACTAAATAAAGTTAATTATATAGTACGTTAGGAGGTGTTAAGTGCCATGAAGAAAAGTAAAGCAGAAAAGGGGAATAGTGAATGCTGAGGCATGAAGACTATTCATAACTTTAAACAGGGTGATTAGGAAAGGCCTTCCTCAGAAGTGACATCTGCAAAAATATTCTTTGAAGGGATTAGGGGAAATTCATGCACACACCTGGAGGAAGAAAGCTATAGGCAGAATAAAGAAAGGGTAAAGGCCCTTCAGGGAGTATGTCTGGAACAGCTAGGAAGCCATTGTGGCTGGATTAGAACATGCAAAGAGAAGAATAATATAAAAGCGTGTCAGAGAAGCACAGACAGGCTAGTTGGGCTGCTCAAGTTGGCCTCTTGGGCGATTGTGAAAGTAAGAAATGAGTAGTTTGGACTGGAATGGTAACAACAGAAGCTGGTGAGAAGTGCTTAGATTCTGGATGTGTTTTGAAATGGAGCCAGCAAATTTGTTGATGGAAGACTGCAGGATGACTCCAAGGTTTTAGCCTGAGGAAGTAAAGGATGAATTTGCCATAAACTGAGGCGAGGCAGGTGATAGGTGGAGTAGATCTGGAATCCAGCCCTGGTATAAGTCCTTTGCTCACTTCCTTTGACTAAACAAGAACAGATACATGCCCTTTAGCTCTGTAAACTCAATTTAATAAAAGGAAATAGGAGTAATGCTTGTGATACTTTAGGCCTTGAGGATTGAGATTATGACAGTGACAGTATCTCTGTTCTTTTAGTCTAAGGAGTTCTGTGATACCGTGAACGTTACCTGAAAGTTGTAATTTGGACCAACAGTAATTTCTAGGACAGTTCATAGATCATGGAGATATTGAATATTTGAAATGTAGGATTTATAATCACTGTATTGAGCGTGAGAATGTCTGTTTTGTTTAGCTTGTCTGCTTCAGTCTTGACTTCCCTATTCTCGTTAGCTTTGCAGTGCATTTTTCTCCCATTATGTCCCTCTGTGGTCACAATACTACATTTCTTGTGAATCTGTGTTTTGATTCTGAAGAAACTGCCTACTCCCACCTCATTTAGTTCTCCTATCCCCTAAAACTAACTTTTAGAATAGTTCTGAGTTAACATTTGAAATTATCTTTTTATATTTATAAATAGTTTTTACTTACTACAGTAAAAGTAGCTGTCTCTGTGCCTTTTGCAAGGAAAGCATACCAGTTGCTGAATGGAAATTGGAAAACTGCAGTTAACAAATTGATGAAACAGAATGTTATCTATCATCTCATTACAGAGGTTAACTATGTTAGTACCATATCTTTTAGATCATTTTGACTTCCTGTTTTCTCTGAGTGCATGTGTTCATTTGTGTTCTGGTCCATTACGTTTACAAATATGCTATCTTCAGTGAGCTTTAATATTGTTTTCTTTATAGATAGGCTCCAATCTAATATCTAGTTTATTAGATACTGGATGTTTTTGATAATTAAAAGAACTGTGTACCTCCCCATTAAAATGCACATACACTGAACATTTTGCAGTCAATTTCAAAGGTTTCATAAATTACCTAGGAGTCTGTGGATGCCAAGTAAGAACTCCTCTTCTAGGTTTGAGTACCTACTGTACCAGGCACCGTTCTAACTGTTGGAAACAGTAGTGAATGAAATGAGCCAAAAATCTCTGTCTTTTAGGGGCTTACATTCTATGGAGAAAAATAAAATAGGAAGCAGAATTATCAGGTTATAGCCTTTAGGTGATAAATGGGAGGGTCTGAATGTATGAGGGAGAGGGTCAAACATGAAAAGATCACTGAAGAGTTAAGTGTGAAGGATGAGGAAAATGGCTTTTTTCTTCCTTTTGTTTCTGTTCTTTAGTCTATTATTGGTAGTTGATAAGTGCATTGACCCATTAGTCCCTCTGAACTCTCTTGAATCAACCCAACTTTTTAAAAGATACTTGATCCTTTAGGTATTTCTGTGTGTGTATATCCCTCTAAACCACAGAATGAGGAGGAAAAAAACTTTTTTTTACAGCTTTTCACCATGTGAAGAAAAGCCCATTATAAAATCTATGTTCCAACCCTAGGCTTTTATCTGTAATCAGTCAGGATTTTTCTTTTTGAGCAAGTTATATGTTTATATGATCATATCAAAGCAGAATCTTAAGCCCCTTTGTCATAATAATGATGACGGTAAGAGCCAACACAGAAGGCTTGCCAGGAGATTCATAGTGATTTAATATTCCACGGAACTGTGTAAAGTAGTTTCTGTTATTAATCCATTTTACAGATGAGGAAATGAGGCACATGGTGGTTAAGAAACTTCCGTAATATCACCACTAAGAAGAAAGAGTCATCGAAACCTTACTTTTCTCTCTGGGCACTGGGAATTCTAATGGTCGTTAACTACCTTCTTCCAAGCTTTTGACAGAAAGGACTCCAGAGATAGTCATTCACAGTCCCTTTTGATTTGCTTTCTTCATGAGCAGGCATAATAATTATTAGTGCTGTCTTGATTTCTCAGCTGAAGCAAGGAAAGGAGAAGTGCTCTTGTTTTGAAATCACCCAGGTTCATGGAAGAAAGAGTTCTTACTTGTAGTTTCCCATATGTATTGTTGATCAGTTTTATACTAGCAAAGAGTAAAAGTAAATAACTGATTTCAAGCCATATAAAACCTAGAAGACTTAGGGATTCATATAGAATTTGTCTTGTCTGCAGTAATTTTACTTTTGAGAATTCTTTTTTTAGTTGTAGGAATATAAATAATATTTCTACTTTGTCTCACAGGGTTGGAAATATCAAGTAAGGAATTAACGTATATGATGCTGGAAACATGTAGAGGCTCATGACTGAAACAGATGTCTCTTTCACGTTCTTATCAAGAAAATGACTGTGAGGGCAATGATGGGTCAAGAAGACCAGTGGAAAACTCCCTAGGAGAGAGCCATAGAAAATGTTCACTTCAGAAGAGAGATGTAATCAGAGAACTCAAAAAAGGAAAATATATAATGTATGCCCTCGGAAGGGTAAAAAGATTTTTATTCATGTGCATGAGATTACTCAAATAGATGATCATATATACCAGTGCCTTGAATGCAAGCAAAACTTCTGTGAAAACTTAGCTCTTATTATGTGTGAGA
Organism: Cheracebus regulus; assembly: GCA_963574635.1. Taxonomy (NCBI): domain Eukaryota; kingdom Metazoa; phylum Chordata; class Mammalia; order Primates; family Pitheciidae; genus Cheracebus; species Cheracebus regulus. The sequence continues at coordinate 25,533 of CAUYQU010006080.1, forward strand.
GAACCTATACTGGAGAGAAACCTTATAAATGTGATATGTGTGAGAAAACCTTTCTTCAAAGCTCAGATCTTATTTCACACCAGAGGATCCACAATTACGAAAAACCTTATAAATGTAGCAAATGTGAGAAGAGCTTTTGGCACCACTTAGCGCTTTCAGGACATCAGAGAACACATGCAGGTAAAAAATTCTATACATGTGACATTTGTGGCAAGAATTTTGGTCAGAGTTCTGATCTGCTTGTCCACCAGCGAAGCCATACAGGCGAGAAACCGTATCTATGTAGTGAGTGTGATAAATGCTTCAGTAGAAGTACAAACCTCATAAGGCACCGAAGAACTCACACAGGTGAGAAACCGTTTAAGTGTCTGGAGTGTGAAAAAGCTTTTAGTGGGAAATCAGATCTTATTAGCCACCAGAGAACTCACACTGGGGAAAGGCCCTACAAATGTAATAAATGTGAGAAAAGTTACCGACACCGTTCAGCCTTCATCGTACATAAAAGAGTTCATACTGGGGAGAAGCCCTATAAGTGTGGTGCCTGTGAAAAATGCTTTGGCCAGAAATCAGACCTTATCGTGCACCAGAGAGTCCACACAGGTGAGAAGCCGTATAAATGCCTGGAATGTATGAGAAGTTTTACTCGGAGTGCCAACCTAATTAGGCACCAGGCAACGCACACTCACACTTTTAAATGCCTTGAATATGAGAAAAGTTTTAACTGTAGCTCAGACCTTATTGTACATCAGAGAATTCACATGGAAGAGAAACCACATCAGTGGTCTCCGTGTGAGAGTGGCTTCCTCTTAGGTATGGATTTTGTTGCCCAACAGAAAATGAGAACTCAAACAGAGGAGCTACACTATAAATACACTGTATGTGATAAAAACTTCCACCAGAGCTCAGCCCTTCTTCAACATCAGACAGTACACATTGGTGAAAAACCATTTATCTGTAATGTGAGTGACAAAGGTCTTGAGCTTAGCCCTCCCCATGCATCAGAAGCCTCAGAGATGTCTTGACCAGGCAAGAAGCTGTAATACCAATATTAAAAATTATTTACGTATCAGAGACTCATTAAGAGGAAGACCCCCTAGGCAAATCTCAGACTTTGCTCAGAGCTCAGAATTCAGTGGGGACCAGCAAGCCTGCAATTGGAAGTATGAGAAATTTTTTGCCCAGAGAGCCGCCCTAACAGAACACCTTATCCATTAACTCCAATGCAAAATCTACAAATGACCAGAGTGTTTGAAAACTTTCCGTCTGAGCTCAAATTTGATCACTCACAAGAGGATTCATCCAAGTGGGAAACCTTACAAATGCACTGAGTGTGAGAGAGCTTTCCAGCAGTGCTCAGCCCTCTTCACTGTAAGAGAATTCATACCGGAGAACAATTTTTTAAATGCCTTCAGTGTCAGTTGTGCTGCAGACAGTATGAACATCTCATTGGCCCTCAGAAAACCCTCCTTGGGGAGAAGTCCCAGCAAGTGTGAAAAAAGCTTCTAACAAAACTCTGACTTTCTTACCCATCAGAGAAGCCATACTGGAGAAAAATTGTATATTTGTCTTGAGTATGGCAAAAGCGTTCATTGGAGAGCCTTACTTGGGTTTGTACCCTCAAAAACCCAGTCTGAGTAAAGACTACAGTTGTCTGAATGAAGAGTGCTTGTCAGTGATCAGCTCTTGTGGTACATCAGGGAGCTCACATAAGTGAAAAAAACCCATAAATACCTTGAGTCTGAAAAAACCTTTTGTAGAAACTTCTGTCTTATCGGGCCCCAGAAACCTGTTCTGCAGTGAGAGATTTAATTGTGGGTGAGAATCTATGTACATATAATATGTATGAGAAAAACTGTTTTCATAGTTAAGTTGACTCATGGTAGAGATTACATTACATGAAATCAGTATGAAAAATAGTTTTTTAGATACCCAGAAGCTTGTTCTGGAAGGAGCTAGGGCAGGTCAGAGTAGACCTGATGGGTAACTCAGGTAAAGATACTTTTCTTTTATCTGAACCACTTAATGATTGCTTTACTTTAACTTTTTAAAAAAATTCAGAAATCCAATAAAGGAAAGGACTGCAACCTTATGATAGAAGGTGTGGCATGTGTTACTGTTGGGGGAAAGGAGTATATTGACTTTGCCTTGGTTGATATTTTTATGCTTGTCTAGGATGGGACTAGAGTGTTGATAGTAACATGGCAGTCTTTTTTTTTTTTTTTTTTTTTTTTTTTTGCTGACAGTGAAATGAACTAAGAAGCTAGGGAGTAGCTATCCTAGATCAAAACTAGGATCATAGATCCCAGCTCTCCCAGTAGTTTTCCCTTTGCAGGACCAATCTTACAAAGACAACATACTCCGCTTTTTACTTAGTGTCAGTTGAGGCATACTCTGAAAAGTTATTTCCCCTAAAATATCTTTCAAATTATTATGGTATTTGAAATTTCAAGTTTAGAAATTCATTTCTTTTTTACTCAAAGTGCAAATTTCATATAATGGTTATAATGTTTTTAGTATCCGTATTTTTGTGACTTATCCCTTTCAGCAATAGATACCCACAGTCAGCTCCTAGTAAAATGGCTAGAGAAAGACTGAAAGAAAAGTTTATAAATCTGTGTAGGCATAGAGTAAAAACACATAATGATGCATTACTAATATAAGAATAAGGCTTCTTTGATTTTGAGTATCCTAACTCTAAACCTAGTGTTCTTTTCACTCCATTATCCTGCTGTTTGTAGCAAACAAGACCCATAATGACACATCTTTCATTTATTTCAGTTCTGCCAAGAAAAGAGAAAATACCTTTTAATCCCAGGGAAAGGATTGCAATCACCACATTATAAGGTATATATTTGGCGTGGAATGCAGGATTCTAAATGCTAGAAGGGAAAAGTAGTTGGCAGATTCATCAGAGGCTTAAAGATAAGCACTTGTTTCCAGCTTAAAAGTAGAATTAGGATTGTCTTTAGTGATCCCTAAAAATACTATAATTAATCCAGAGATCTGTCAATGGTCATATCTCATTTTTTTTCTTCCCTCAGATTTAAAGACATTTAATACCAATATTTCAGATTTCTGTAGTATTTGGGACTTTGTAGACTAGTGAATAGATACTTTGTTACTAGTCCACATCCTCTGATTTTGGTTTGATTTGTCCTAGCAGATCCCTGAACTTGAGAAAGTGTTGCCATTTGGATTCATGAAGTTGGCTAACTGCTACACTGCTACCTTGTGTATGGCCCTAAGCTTTGATCCTAATGACTGGTTGATGATCATGATAATATTAGGGCCAGTGAATATAGCTCATAGTGATAATAAGGACTCTGATTCTAGGGTATTTTTCTTTTAGAAAAATATCTTGGAAGTTTATTTGATCTGACATGTTTTCATAATTTTTAGAAATAGCTCTTATACCATGAAAACTTGCCCAGTATGATAAGTCACACAGGATATATTTTTTTCTCTTTGGTGAAAATCATGCCTATTCCTAGTATATGTTTGACATTTGTAATATACTTAAAATAGTATTGGGTGTGAGGCATGGTGGTGATGAAAAGTAGTCCTTATGGCTACTTGTTAGTCATTAGTGAGAACATGGAGAAGGGGTCCAAGTTGGTATCATTAACAGGGCAATGACTTGACCCTTCTTTCAACTAATCTTACTGGTAGTTGTCTCTAGTTTTTAAGTAAATTAATGATGGACCATCCCTCAAACAGAGAACTTTGGGGGTATGAAACAAGGCTGGCGGCTTTTAACTATGGGGGAAAAAGGTGTTGGTATTATTCATATAGCATAACCTGAGGTTGGAGAGAACCACTTGGGAGCCTGTTAACCAAAACTAGAAGGTAACTTCTGGGATGGACAGAGGTTCCCTCGAAGCAGTGCCAACCTAAATCTACCTCAGGTAAGTAGTTAGATTAACTTTTTCAAGATTTCAGACCAAACAAGACAACTTGTATTCAGTTGATGTATTACTATGCTTTAATGTTTTTGTTTGCCCTTAATTCTTAAATAAACATCTGTTCTGAAAACTCCATTTCTGTCTCCACTGTACTGAGAGAAATAGCATTTTCTTCTACACTTGTGTTAGAATAAAGTGGTTCAAAATGTGATGTGTAGACCTGGTGGTAGAGATAACCATTGGACCATCTCTGTAATTCCAGCAACTTTGGATGCTGAGGCAGAGAGGAACAGAAGGAATATTGTCTGTACTCCGCTGTGGCCATAGGGTCCTTTTAGAGCTTCTGCACTGCGTTCCGTAAATAGCACAGGGAGGGCTAATAGTTTGAAGTGACCACATTTGGGGCCCTGCTGAAATTCAGTAGCAACAAAACCACCTATGGTTTTTTTGTGTGAGTGACAGCCTCAAAATTAAGGAAAATTTTAAATTTATAATTCCCAAGTGAAATTTACATTTGGTTCCAATTCTTCCCTCTTTGTCTTATCATTTGTTGAATCAGGATGGGATGGGGGTAGTGTAAAAATAGTTGCATTAATTTACCAACCATTGTAAAGTTTGGCCTAGTTTATGTCTGTCTGCTCTACCAACAGAATAGATAGATCCCAGAGTTTTAAGTGGCTTTCGTTGTGAGAAGAGGATAAGAGGGAGGTATGACGTGCGTGAAACGGGGAAGGGAAAGGTGCAGCTTTACATTTGTTTTTTCCTCCTGAGGTTCATGTAGCGTTGTGTAGGTAGAGCAAGACTTGGAGCCTTCATGCTTGTTTTTCTAACTTAAAGTGATATTACTCCCAACATAGATGTGGACAGTTGTGAGAAGTATTTCTGGGAAAAGTACTAACTGACCCCCAAAAGTAACTGAAAGAGAAATGATGCATGCCCCAGTGTCTCTGAAGTAGAAAGGAAAAAATGCTGTCCAGTACACACATACGCCACAAGTGTTTCTTGAAATGCTCTTTACATTGTTTGTTGAGAAAAGAAACCGAAAGTGCAGTTGAAGCTTCTTCATCCCCCGAAACATCAGCTTGTGTCATCACTTTACCCAGGTAGGGATTTGGATTTCAAATAAGAGAGAGACTGAAAGTAGTTAACACTTGGAGAGGGAATCCTTGCATCTGGCAAAGGAAACTTAAAAAGTTGGGGTATAGGGGTTCCACTGGTAGTAACTGATAATACCAACTAATTAATGGTTACAGCCTATTGAGAGAAAGGGAGGACTCTTGAAGTAGCTGCTATTTGTCTTTTGTACCCACTTTCAAATTCTCTGCAACCTCATTATTCTTAAGACTTAATTGCCTTAATTTGCCTGGGAATGTTGCATTAATATATCTGAAAATGAGAAGAAGCCTTTTATATGGAATTCTAATTGGACCTTACTATGGTTTGTATATTTGTCCCCTCCAAAGTTCATGTTCATATTTGATCCCCAATATTGAAGGTAGGGTCTAGTGGGAGGTGTTTGGGTCATCAATAGATTAATGCCCTGGGGTGGTAGGGTGAGGTGGGAGTTAGTGAGGTCTCACTCTGTTAGTTCCTGAGAAAGCTAGTTGTTAAAAAGAGCCTGTTACCTCCTTTCCTCCTCCCCTCCAAAAACTTTATAATAACCAATTTCTACTCAGAATTCTAAGATGACTCACAAGATTCCTACTCACTGGTGTTCACACTCTGTATAATCCCCTCCTCTTGAGCATGAGTAGAACCAGTGAATATGGGTCACTCCCTTGGTTAGGTTGCATTTTATGACAAATGTAATTGATGAGATAGTTACTCTGTGATTATCTTACGTAAGACTCCACCCTAGAAGACTAGAAAGAGATTCTCCTTCTGGCCTCGAAGAACCAAGCTTCCATGTTGCAAGAGGGCCTGTGGAGGAGCCCAGGTAGTAAAGACCTCAGGGTAGTCTCTGGGAACTAAGAATTGTTCTGGGTAGACAATTGGCACAAAAATGAGAACTTCAATCCTACGGTTGCAAAGAATGCAATTCTGCCAATAACCAGTAAGTTTGGAAAGAGTCCTGGGTCTGAGATGATTGCAGCGGCTGGATTTCAGCCTGGCGAGACCTCAAAGAGGACCCAACTAAACCCAGACTCCTGAACAATGGAAATTGTGAAATAATACAATTGTGTTGTTTTAAGTAGCCAAATTGGTAATTTTGTTATATAGCAATAGAAAGCCAGTGCATTGACTAAATGAACAAATTAATCCTTTATTTTATTGCTAATTCTCTCATAGGGGAATAAAATCTGCCTTCTCAGTACACATGAAGACATCCAGAAGGAAAAAAAGTGCTGCTTTCATTAACTGCTTATTCAAGTTAGTTTGATTTGTTTTATTGTTCCCCGCTTTTTATTTTTAAAATGTTTATACCTGCAGAGTAGATGAAAGTTCATGTGGGTTCACTATTAATGTTTTGTCACATTTGCTTTATATTGTATATAGTTATTTTTTATTTTTTTATATTTTTTATTTTTTGAAAGAAAAAGAGAAAGAGGGAAAGAAAAAAAAAAGAGGAACAGAAAGAGGGAGAGAGAACGGGGTTCTTGTTCTATTGTCCAGGCTAGAATGCAGTCTATAAATGGGTATTAAAAACCTCTTTTATGCCAATAATTATGCTTAACAATGGAGACAGGAAGGAACAAGGGATGAAAAAAACAAGCAGCCAACCAGTATTTTATGTAAACCTGTGAAATGCTATGCAATTGCTGAGAAGTGATTTACTTCCAATTATGTGGTCGCTTTTAAAATAGGTGTAATGTGATATTGAGAAAAATGTATGTTTTGTGGATTTGGGGTGGAGAGTTCTGCAAATATTTGTTAAGTTTACTTGTTCCAGGTCTGAGTTCAAGTCCTGGATATCCTTGTTAATTTTCTATCTTGTTGATCTGTCTGATATTGACAGTGTAGTGTTAAAGTCTTCCACTATTATTGTGTGGGAGTCTAAGTCTCTTTGTAAGTCATTAAGAACTTGCCCTATGTATCTGGGTGCTCCTGTAATGGGTGCGTATGTATTTAAGATCGTTAGCTCTTCTTGTTGCCTTGATCCTTTCACCACCATGTAATGTCCCTCTTTGTTTCTTATGGTCTTTGTTGCTTTAAAGTCTGTTTTATCAGAGACAAAAATTGCAGCTTCTGGTTTTTTTGGTTTTTTTTGTGGGTTTTTTTTTCTCTCCATTTGGTTGGTAAGTCTTCCTCCATCCCTCTGTTTTGAGTCTTCATGTATCCTGCATGTGAGATGAGTCTAGATACAGCATACTGATGGGTTTTAGCTTTTTATCCAATTTGCCTGTCTGTGTCTTTTCATTGGGTCATTTAGTCCATTTAAATTTAGGATTAATATTGATATATGTGAGTTTGATACTGCCATTTAATGCTAGCTGGCTGTTTTGCCCATTAGTTGATGTAGATTCTTTATTATGGTGATGCTCTTTACCTTTTGGTATGTTTTTGGAATGGCTGATACTGGTTCCTTTCTATGTGTAGTGTTTCTTTCAGAAGCTCTTGTAAAGCAGGCCTGGTGGTGATGAAATCTCTGAGTACTTGCTTGTTTGCCAAAAATTTTATTTTTCCTTCACTTATGAAGCTTAGTTTGGCCGGATATGAAATTCTAGGCTGAAAGTTCTTTTCTTTTAGGATGTTGAATGTTGGCCCCCACTCTCTTCTGGCCTGCAGGGTCTCCGCTGAGAGATCTGCTGTGAGTCTGATGGGCTTCCCTTTGTGGGTAACCCGACCCTTCTCTCTGGCTGCCCTTAGCATTTTCTCCTTCATTTCA
>CAUYQU010006083.1:0-10949 GCA_963574635.1 Cheracebus regulus
GTAGTGTTTCCAGTGAATACCTTCCCAAACTTAAAACAGGAATTTTTTGCTTAAATAAATGTGGAAGTACTTCATAGTACTTAAAAATTACCACAAAATGTCTGCAATAAACCAAGATGCTACTTGTTCCAATTTTAAGTGTTTTCTTTTCATAATAAGTTAAAAATATTGTTAGGACAAGGATGCATTGATTTAATTTTCAACTATTTATTTCAGTGAAGCTTTTCTTGATTTAACTACTGAGTAGTTAAATAGATGATTAGGAAGAGCAACTTTAAGCAAACGGTATGAATTACTCACAGTCAGAAGTACATTAAGTTTGTTAATTTTTCCTTTTTTGGTATGTGAATCAGACAGCTTTCCTAATTAATAGGTGGCACGTGATATTAGTAGTGCTGACTTTTCACTGTTTCATAAAATTAAGTTTGCAAAACACACTGAGTTATGAGAACTTAAGTCCATTGCTGTTAGAAAATATTTTAAGAATACATTAAACTTAATATCTCAAACAGCAGCCATGACAGAACTCAGAAATGAACTGGTACTTACAGTATCTGTCAACTCGAGTGTTAATGCATAGGTTTTGAATTTTGTTCTTAGTAAGTGGACCAAGATCTCAGGATCCAAGTTTAAAAAGAAGTGATGTGAAAGTTCCTGCTGAATATCGAAGAAAGGAGAATGGTGTAAGTTGTTGTTTTTATCCATACTGTATATACCACAATGATATATATTTTTTAACTTTTTCTTTATTCAATCTTACTTTTTTTTAGTTTAAGTTCTAGGGTACATGTGCAGATCTTGCAGGATTGTTACATAGGTATATACATGCCATGGTGATTTGCTACCTCCATCCCCCTGTCACCTACATTAGGTATTTCTCCTAATGTTATCCCTCCCTAATCCCCTCACCCCCTACTACCCCTCCCCTACCCACCCCACCCGCATTAGACCCCAGTGTGTGATGTTCCCCTCCCTGTGCCCATGTGTTCTAACTGTTCAACACCCACTTATGAATGAGAACATGTGGTGTTTGGTTTTCTAGTCTTGTGTCAGTTTGCTGAGAATGATGGTTCCTAGATTGATCCGTGTCCCTGCAAAGGACATGAACTCATTCTTTTTTATGGCTGCATGGTATTCCATGGTGTACATGTGCCACATTTTCTTTATCCAGTCTATCTTTGATGGACATTTGGGTTGGTTCTAAGTCTTTGCTATTGTAAACAGTGCCACAACGAACATATGTGTGCAGGTGTCTTTATAATAGAATGATTTATAATCCTTTGGATATATACTTAGTAATGGGATTGCTGGGTCAAATGGTATTTCTATTTCTAATCCTTGAGGAATTGCCACACTGTCTTCCACAATGGTTGAACTAATTTACACTCCCACCAACTGTGTAAAAGTGTTCCTATTTCTCCACATTCTTCTCTCCAGCATCTGTTGTCTCCATATTTTTTAATGCCATTCTAACTGGCATGAGATAGTGTCTCAATGTGGTTTTGATTTGCCTTTCTCTAATGACCAGTGATGGTGAGCATTTTTTTCGTATATTTGTTGACCACATAAATGTCTTCTTTTGAAAAGAGTTTGTTCATATCTTTTGCCCACTTTTTGATGGGGTTGTTTTTTTCTTGTATATTTGTTTTAGTTCTTTGTAGATTCTGGATATTAGCCCTTTGTCAGATGAGTAGCTTGCAAAAATTTTTCCCATTCTATTGGTTGCCGATTCATTCTAATGCTTGTTTATTTTGCTGTGCAGAAGCTCTTAAGTTTACTTAGACCCCATTTGTCTATTTTGGCTTTTGTTGCCATTGCTTTTGGTGTTTTAGTCACGAAGTCCTTTCCTATGCCTATGTCCAGAATGGTATTGCCTAGGTTTTCTCCTAGGGTTTTTATGGTGTTAGGTCTTACATTTAAATCTTTAATCCTTCTGGAGTTAATTTTTGTATAAGGTGTAAGGAAGAGGTCCAGTTTCAGCTTTCTGCACGTGGCTAGCCAGTTTTCCCAACACCATTTATTAAACAGGGAATCCTTTCCCCATTGCTTGTTTTTGTCAGGTTTGTCAAAGATCAGATGGTTATAGGTGTGTGGCGTTACTTCGAAGGCCTCTGTTCTGTTCCGTTGGTCTATAGCTCTGTTTTGATATCAGTGCCATGCTGTTTTGATTACTGTAGCCTTGTAGTATAATTTGAAGTCAGGTAGCGTGATGCCTCTAGCTTTGTTCTTTTTGCTTAGGATTGTCTTGGCGATGTGGGCTCTCTTTTGGTTCCATATGAAGTTTAAGATGGTTTTTTCCAGTTCTGTGAAGAAGCTCAACAATGGTAGTTTGATGGGGATAGCATTGAATCTATAAATTACTTTGGGCAGTCTGGCCATTTTCATGATATTGATTCTTTCCCCTTTTCTTCTTTATTAGTCTGGCTAATCATCTATCTATTTTGTTAGTTTTTTCCAAAAACTAGCTCCTGGATTATTTCTTTAAGGGTTTTTCATGTCTCTATGTTCCTCAGTTCTGCTCTGATCTTATTTCTTGTTTTCTGCTGGCTTTTGAAGTTGTTTGCTCTTGCTTCTCTAGTTCTTTTAATTGTGATGTTAGGGTCTCAGTTTTAGATCTTTCCCACTTTATGATGTGAGCATGTAGTGCTATAAATTTCCCTCTACACACTGCTCTCAGTGTGTCTCAGATTCTGGTACATTGTGTTTTCATTCTCACTGGTTTTGAAGAAAATTTTTATTTCTGCCTTCATTTCATTGTTTATCCAGTAGTCATTCAGGAGCAGGTTGTTCAGTTTCCATGTAGTTGAGTGAGTTTCTTAATCCTAAGTTCTAACTTGATTGCACTGTGGTCTGAGAGACTGTTTGTTACGATTTCCATCCTTTTGCATTTGCTGAGGAGTGTTTTACTTCCAATTATGTAGTTGATTTTAGGATAAGTGGTATGTGTTGCTGAGAAGAATGTATTAACCTGTTGATTTGGGGTGGAGAGTTCTGTAGATGTCTATTAGGTCTACTTGGTCCAGAGCTGGGTTCAAGTCCTGAATGTCCTTGTTAATTTTCTGTCTTGTTGATCTAATATTGACAGTGGGGTGTTAAAGTCTCCCACTATTATTGTTTGGGAATCTAAGTCTCTTTGTAGGTCTCTAAGAACATGTTTTATAAATCTGGGTGTACTTGTATTGGGTGCATACATATTGAGGATCGTTAGCTCTTCTTGTTCCATTGATCCCTTTACCATTATGTGATGCCCTTCATTGTCTTTTTTAATCTTTGTTGGTTTAAAGTCTGTTTTATCAGAGTAGGCAGAAGAGTGATTAGCAAGTTGGGTGGGTCTAGAGCAGACCGGAGCAGGAATAGATGCTGACTGGTTGAACAGTAGGCATGGAAAGCGTACAGTAGAGCACCAGTGAAGCTCTACAGAAGTGGATGAGGTTGCTTAAAAGAACAAGGCCAAATTACCTGGTTTCCTTTCTGCCCTTGGACCTAGGCAAGAGATGGCAAAAATAAACAAACACGAATAAGTAAATCTGTTGCCTTGTTTTCCTTGTTTCTCACCTGCTTTATATAAGAAGACAATCAGCACAGCCTTTCCTGTGCTGTTAGAAGTGCTCTTACTTAAGGCAAGAAGTCTAAGAAGATGGGATAGGTTGCTGATCAAAGCTTGGGGTAGGTTGAGGGTTAAAGTGGTTGTTATTGAGGTCTGGAAGGACAGGTTTGGGACTTGAGCATTCTTGTTTCTGCCTTGGTGCCTTTGTTTCTTGAACAAAAATCTGTACCTCTTTTAAAACTCAATGCAATGAAGTTGTGTTTTTCCCTAGAGGCCTAATTTTATGAATTTCTAGGTCATAAAATTAGCTTAGTGCTACCTATTTCTACAAACTCTTATGTGTTTAACTAGCTCCTACAGAGGGGCTGCTGGCTGCCTCTGAAGCTTTCAGATTTGAAATGTAGAGGGTAGCCCCGGGTTCCTTATTATTTTGTTTCTGTGGAGCTCCTAAGAGTCTTCACAGTGGTTGCCTGGCAATTGCCTTTTGTATTAAAGTCAGCCCTATAAGGTATGTCTCTCAGGCCTCATTAGTTAGAATATTTCACAGCTTCTTATTCAGAAGTGGGGGAGTTCTGTTGGCCTTAATCCACCTGTGATAGTTGTTGGTGACAGGGTCAAAGGAGAGAGAAGAGACTATTTGGACTGTCATCAAGAATCTGTGACGTCTAGAATATAAACATCTCCAAGCATACTGGCCAATTGTCTTACAGGTTTGTTAGTACAAAAGCATATTGTTATCAAAAGAATCTGTAGTCACTGGCGTGAGCAAATGTGGATTAATTGGATTATTCATCTTTGCTTCTTTCTGCTTGTTGTGCTCACCCCTCTTGGGTATGTAAACCACAGGGCTTTTGGGGTTTTAGAAAAAACAATTTTTTTCGTTATAGTAGTAAATAGTCAATTTATTTCACAGCATGATTTTTGGCAAAATAGATAGCTGTATGAGTATCAAGCTGTGAAACAATAATGGAAAATAATTTGCTCTTATATAACTCTTTGAAATTCAGATTTTTCCACATTGTTAGTGTTCCTTTATACGTCTTATTATAGACGTCTAATGAGGGATAGTTGAGGGCAAATGATAGTTTCTTCCTTTGTCAATTGGGAAATTAAGGTACTGTGAGAGTAAGTGACTGGTTTGAGGACTGAGAGTTTTTGGCAGAACCAGGGAGAGAATCCAGATCTTTTGACTTTCAGCTTAATGTTCTTTTCTCAGATTTTCAAAGGAAGCATTGATCCCCAAATGATTAGGAAGCAGTGATCCTGACAATTCTGCCTGGAGCAATACAAGGTACCCAGTGGCTTCTCTTCTATTCATCCTGCCCTGTGCTAGATCCTGGAGATACAAACTAGAATAGGCCACAGGCTTTGCCCTTAAGGAGTTCATAGGCTGATTGGGAAGGGGATAGAAACAATTATGGTAGGGTTTGCAGGTTGGAAACAGAAATACCACATTGTTATGGGAGAAATAAACTCTGAGAGAACTGGGGAAAGATTTCATAGAGGTTACATTAGAGCTCAGGTTTAAAGGATGGGAATAGAGAGAGAGGATTTGTTTTATTTCAAGATGAGAATGATTTGGCAAGAGAGAATTGTGAAAATTTCAGGTTTCAGGGAGGCATGATATGGATCAAGGCTTTCTCTTTCTGCTACACTATTGGCTGAGTACAGCAGCCCCTCTACTCTCCCAGATACTGGAAGAAGCAGGGGACTCCTAACTCTTCTCAGGACCCTAAGGGAGACCAAAAGGGGGACCGTGGCACCCTTTTCTAGAGACTCTTGGAACGTTGCTATCTGCTTGGTATACTCTTGTTTGCCATTTACTTGATCTTCGCCCTGTTTGAATATAGAATATATTTTTTTCCAGAAAATCTTGGAACATTGCTGTCTGCTCAGTATACTCTTGTTTGCCATTTATCTGATCTTTGCCCTGCTAGAATATAAACCATTTCCTTTGCTTTTTTTTTCATCAAGTTCATCTCCCATAACCATAGCCCATACTCGTCTTTCATCTTTTGGTTAACCATAATGAGTTTATTCTATTATTTTCCTTCTCTTAATACCCCAATACAGCAAATTACAAATATGCACATATAAATCCTGTGGATGCTAATAATGACTGCTAACTTATTGGTGCTTACTGTGTACCAGGAACTGTATTTAGTGCCTTGTACTATTCTTTTGTATACTGTTATCTCCATCCCGGTTTTGTGAATGAGAAAACTGAGGCTTAGCTTAAGCATCTTATTTAGGAAATACATAACTAAGGAGTAACAGAGTGGGATTCAGATTTACATCTCTTAGCTTCATGATCACATTGTTATTTGTTATTCCAGAGGTATCAGGAAAGAGTTACTTGATCTGTAGACAGATACTGTCAGGTGTCATAAAAATTAGCATACATTTAGAAAGTAACAATATATGCTTTAGTTTTAGTTAAAAGGTAATATATTAAGTTGCCATCACAGATAAAGAAGATGACCTATCAATTGACATAACCAAAAGCCTAGTGTTAGTCTCAGAAAATAAACAATTCAGAAAATATTAATTAGAATTCTAGTGGTTGTGTGTTAGGACTGGAGAGATATGATAGCACATTATGGAGACAGGTGTCAGGAATGAGGGAAAATCTTAACAGATAACTGCCCTGACAGTGGAACTGACCCAGCAATAAAAGTCAAATCAGAATCACCGCTTGTTTTTAAGGCAAAGAGTCAAAGGGGTTATAGACCCAGATGCCATTCCCGACTCATTGGCAGCAGATCCCAAATTTATAGTGGCACAGGTATTCAAAAGGCAGGTAGGCAGTTGTCATATAGGAGGAAGTGGGTTTTACTGGGGCTTTGGGACAGGGTGCTAAGTTCAGAAATGTGGAACTGTCTTGTAATAAGCAGAGTGGTGGAAGCAGCCACTGGCCTAGTAGTCAAGGGGAGCAAGAACCAAAGCAGAGGACCAGCCTTCAGAGCCAGAATTCTGGGACTTTTTGGGTTGTACCAAAGGAGTCTTGGGAGCCCAGAATTCAGCTTTGTTATCTTGGATTTGGGAGGGGGATTAAAAACCAAATCCTTCCATAGGAAGAGACAAAACTGTTACAGTGTTGCCCGCAACATTGCCTTGTTTGACTGGGGCCTAGAGATGAGCAGCTTGGTTGATGCAGCCATAGTGATTGGCTCAGAGAAAATAAGAGTAAAAGAAGCTGACAAGAGCATATTAAAATTAGACTCAATCAGGCAAAACAATGTGGTACAGAACCTAACTAGCAAAAGAGATGAATTTCAAGTGAAACTTTTACTCATTGGAACTTCCTTAAAAATATAGTAAGACAGGCTGGAATCTACTTGATACATGGATACCTATTGGAAACCTGTAATGCTAGGGACTCATTTATTTCTCCCACTTGTATTTGTGCAGCACCTGCAGTGTACTGAGAGGATAAAGTGGGAATAAATCAGTCAAGTACTTTGTTAGCAAGTCTAAATTTCTCTCAAGACAGGATTGTTTTACTTAACTTACAGCATAGCAAAGTCTATACATGATTTAAGGAGGTTGGAGAAGCAGTTACAGTTGTTCTATATTTTCTAACATGTCTATTGTACAGTTGCTAAGACAACTTATTTTTTCTACAGAGAAAATTCTTCACAAGTTTCCTTATTCCCTTCAGCAAGGGAATAATAGATGTATAAGTGAGTGTTTCGGAAGACATTGGCACAGAAAGAAATAACTTGAGTTTGGAAGAATAAAGGAAGTGCTGATAGGAGTGACAACTTTTGTTCTAAATTAAACAAACCCAGAAATCAAAGTGTACATTTAATCCCTAGTTTTCAATGGTTGTTTCAAACCTTCTTATGGTAACATGAAATTGGTCTAGTACAGTAAATCGTTTCCTTTGACAACTAACTTTTCCTTCAAGTGATTGTTTTAAAGTTTTGTGTTCCAAGTTCTTCTTTAAATATGCACCCATCATAGTAGATTATATTTAATCCAATTTCTTATATAACCACTATCATTTTGGATTGTTCTCAATTCCAGTGGAATTAGAATTTCTTAGAACTGTTTGGTTTCTTGGCCTGTATGGCAGGCCTAAAAAAATCTTGGAAGGTATTTAATGATGGGAGGGCAGGATCTTTGGAGCCTCCATCAAGAGTAGTATGGTGGGTAAGGTATATCCACTAACATGATCAGATTTTCCCAAGATTGTTATATATACAGCCTATTTTTAACAGTCATCTTTTCTTCCTCATTGCTGCCAGCTCTGGATCAAATACTTCAGGTTCTTGCCTGCTTTAAACATGCTTCAGATCTCTGTAATTCAAGTTGAAATGTGTGAAATAAGGAATGTATTGTTTAAGGATAGAGTCGCTCATTTATGCTGGGAAACTCCTAATTAATATTTCAGGGTTATTTTCTAGGAAACTAATTTATTTCTCCTTAACCTCATGGAGATGTTTTGGTGAAATCCACATTCATTGTAACAAATGAGTTAATGTAGATAAAATACGGCAGTGATGGCACATTCTAAGTGCTCGAGAGATGTCAGATATTACTACTATTAGTGTTAGAAACCAGGACCAAGAACATGGTTTAGCTGCATGTTCTAACACATGATAACTCAGATTTACTTTTTCTAGCCCTTGGGTGTACTACATTATGCAAAATATTCACTAAAATGTTGATGTCTTAGTATGTGTTTCTTTGAGTCATCTGCATTGCTGAACAACTGTATGATAGGCAAGGTTATACTCTGGAATGGTGGTTTATTTCTTACTCATGCTCATTGCCCATCAAGATCATATAAGGGCTTTGCTTTGCATTATCTTTACTCCAGAGCCCAGGATGGATGGAACATAGACCATCAGAAGTGCTCCCTTTCTCTGTGACAGAAGGAAACAGAGCCCAAGAGGGCCATATTTAAAATGCCCCTGTCCAGAGGTGATGGAGTCACTTCTACTCATAGCTCATTCACTGGCAAGAATGAGTCACCTGACCCCACCAACTACAAGGGGGCCAAGAAGTGCAGTCCTACCAAATGTCTGCAAGTAGGGATATAACAGGATGTATCTGGTAAACTGTGCTAATGACTCTCACACTGGGTGAGTTAGATTCATTGTGTGTTGCATTCCTGACTAGCCATCTGAAAAGCATATGCCACTGGTCATGGCAAAAGCTTCCATATTACTTACTAAAAGCTTCCATATTACTTACTTAGCGATATTCCATATCGCTATTGAAAATAAAATTCGGTCAGAGAGAGATCCAAGATGGCCGATTACTAGCAGCTCAGGATTGCAGCTCCCAGTGAAAGCACAGAGAGTGAGTCAACGCCACACTTCCAGATGAATTTTTGTTGCCTACGGACCAGGAGATTCCCAGCAGAGGAGCCCTTTGGGTCACCAGCGCGACCCTTTTGGCTGGCGTGACTGTTTTGCTGGTGCCTTGGCACGGCGGCTCTTGGTGCGGAGTAAATGGGACTGGGTCTCCTTTTGGATGATGTTTGGAGCTCTGGGAAGGCAGAGCAGCCCATTCAGTTGATTGAAAAAGGGACTGAAGAGGGAAGCCAGACCGGAGACCCCCAGGCAGAAAAGCACCATGAATCTTAATGCCACTGTTTTAGCTGGTGTTGCGGGTCGCCGCAGTGAAAATTACATAGATTCCGGAGCTGGGAATCAACAAGCTGGACGTCCACTCAGAGACCTAATTTGAAAGTTAGTAATTACAAAGACGACAGGTAGATAAATCCACAAAGATGAGAAGAAGCCAGCGTAAAAAAAACTGAGAAGACTCAAAATCAGAATGTCTCTCCTTCTACAGAGGGTGGCAGTTCCTCATCAGCAATAGAACAAGGCCTGATGGAAAATGAGTGTGATGAATTAACAGAATCAGGCTTCAGAAGATGGATAATAAGAAACTTCTGTGAGCTAAAAGAACATATTATAACTCAATGCAAAGAAACTAATAACTTTGAAAAAAGGTTTGACAAAATGCTAAAGAGAATGGATAATTTAGCGAGGAATATAAACAAATTAATGGAGCTGAAAAACACAATACGAGAAATCTGCAAAGTATGCATAAGTTTTAACAGTCAAATTGATCAAGCAGAGGAAAGGATATCAGTGGTCGAAGACCAACTTAATGAAGTGAAATGAGAAGATAAGATCAGATAAAAAAGGGTAAAAAGGAATGAGCAAAGTCTCCAAGAAATATGGGACTATGTGAAAAGATCTAATTTATGCTTAATAGGTATACCTGAATGTGACGAAGAGAATGAATCCAAGTTGGAAAATATTCTTCAGGGTATTATCCAGGAAAATTTTCCCAAACTAGTAAGGCACGACAATACTCAACTCCAGGCAATACAGAGAACCCCACAAAGATATTCCTCAAGAAGACCAACCCCAAGGCACATAATCGTCAGATTTACTCGGATTGAAATAAAGGAGAAAATACTAAGGGCAGTCAGAGAGAAAGGCCAGGTTACCCATAAAGGGAAGTCTATCAGACTCACAGCAGATCTCTCAGTAGAAACTCTACAAGTCAGAAGAGAGTGGGGGTTAATATTTAACATCCTTAAAGAGAAAAAATTTCAACCTAGAATTTCATATCCAGCCAAACTAAGTTTTACAAGTGAAGGAAAAATAAATTTTTTTGCAAACAAGCAAGAACTCAGAGATTTCATTATACCACCAGGCCTGTTTTACAACAACTTCTGAAAGAAGTACTATACACAGAAAGGAACAACCAGCATCAGTTATCTCAAAAACTTACCAAAAAGTAAAGAATATTACAACAATGAAGAATCTACATCAACTAATGGGCAAACAGCCAGTTAGCATTAAATAACAGTATTAAACTCACATATATCAATATTAATCCTAAACTTAAGTGGATTAAATGCCCCAATCAAAACATACAGTTAGACAAACTGAATAAAAAGTTAAAACCCATTGGTATGCTATATTCAGACCTTTCTTATAGGCAAGGACACAAAAAGACTCAGTATAAAGGGATGAAGGAAGATTCACCAACCTAATGGAGAGGAAAAAAAAAACAACAGGAGTCGCAATTTTCGTCCTTGATAAAATAGACTATATTAGCAATAAAAACTAAAAGAAACAAAGAAAGACATTACATAATGGTAAAAGGATCAAAGTAACAGTAAGAGCTAACGATTCTAAATACATATGCATGCAATACAGGAGCACCCAGATACATAAGCCAAGTTTTTAAATATAGAGACTTAGACTCCCGCACAATAATTGCGGGAAACTTTAACACTATATTGTTAGATTAACGAGACAGAAAATTAACAAGGACATCCACGATTTGAACTCAGACCTGGAACAAGCAAATTTAATAAATATTTACAGGACTCACCACCCCATATCCACAAAACATATATTTTTTT
>CAUYQU010006086.1:0-13351 GCA_963574635.1 Cheracebus regulus
GAAAATCCAGGAGAGAGAAAGATGGCTTCCACGAAGGGAGTGTTCGTGGAAGGGAATCCAAACATGGAGTCCCAGGAAACACCATTTTTACAAAAAATACAAAAATTAGCCAGGCGTGGTGGCATGCATCTGTAGTCCCAGCTATTGCGGAGACTGAGGTAGGAGGATCCCTTGAGCCTGGGAGGTCGAGGCTGCAGTGACCCGTGATTGTGCCACTACACTCCAGCCTGGGTGTCAGAGCCAGGCCCTGTCTCAAAAAAACAAAAACAAACAAAATAATAACACTCCACTTTTCCATAAATCTGACTTCGAATATTATAAACTCTGTGGAAAATATCTAGGAACTGAGAGAGCAAAAGGTCTTTTGATAGTTGAAATAGCTGTCAGAAAGTTCTAGTTCTCTGCATAGAAAAATAGGCTTTAGAGATAAGAAGTTCTATTAGTTTTTACATTACATATAATTTAAGCAATGTTTCTTTGTTAATAGCATATCAAAAGTTGAAAATTAATAAGGTATGATATATTACTAAAGGCTGGACTCTTAGTAGCAGAGAAAAAATAGCTGATTACTTAACAGAGACAAAATAACTCTAAAGGAAAAACCAACAGAGGAAAAAGTTTTTCCTTCTACATTCACATTGAATATTCAATATACTTCTGATCAACAAAGTATGTGGGTTTTTCCCCTCACATACCAACCGGGTGTCTTAGAATAATTCAGTTCAATTCTGACACTATCTACCTGGAGTTACTGCAGACCCAACAGGTTAAGGGCTCAGTCCTAGAAAACTGTCCCCATGTGGGATGCCAATAGTAGGTTGTCACCTATACTGCTGATCAACTGGCTGTAAATCACTTTTCACTACCCCTTCTCAGGTTTTATTAGTTTGCTAGGATGACTTATAAAACTCATGAGGGCTGGGCACAGTGGCTCACGCCTGTAATCGCAACATTTTGGGAGGCTGAGGCTGATTAATTTTAAGACATTTTCTGGACCAGGCATGGTGGCTGAAGCCTGTAATCCCAGCACTTTGGGAGGCTGAGGCGGGCAGATTACCTGAGGTCAGGAGTTTGAGACCAGCCTGGCCAACATGGTGAAACCCCGTCTCTACTGAAAAAAATTTTTTTAAAAATTACCTGGGCATAATGTTACATGCCTGTAGTCCCAACTACTTGGGAGTTTGAGGCAGGAGAATCACTTGAACCTGGGAGGTGAGGTTGCCCAGTGAGCTGAGATCATACCATTGCTCTCCAGCCTGGGTGACAGAGCAAGGCTCTGTCTCAAAAAAATAAATAAATAAATAAATAAATAATAATAATAAAACTCATGGAGACACCTGCATTTACAGGTTAAAACTATAAAGGATATAGATGAACAGAAGAGATACATAGTTGGAGGTCCAGAACAGTCCTAAATGCTGGACTTTCTGTCCCCATGGAGCTGGAATTTGCCACCTTCCCAGCATGCAGATGTATTCATCAACCCAGAAGCTCCTGAACACCACTGCAGTTCAGGGATTTTTATGGAGGCTTTGTGATGTTGGCATGGTTGATTGTTAACTCAATCGCCAGCACCTCCTCCCCTTCCTGGAGGGTGGGAGATGGGGCTGAAAGCTTCCAAGAGTCTAATCAGGAAATTCAGAGGGACTCAGGAGCTCTGGGACAGGAACTGGGGTCAAAGACCAAATATTAGAACAGAAGATTCTCCTAGCGCCCATACCTACAAGGGTACTAAAAGCTTGGATTCAGGAACTGAAGGCACAGACTAATAGATATACATATATGTATTTCATAATAACTAACAACAATTCCTCAAAACACAGACAAAGCCTGGTGCGGTGGCTCACACCTGTAATCCCAACACTCAAGACCAGCCTGGGCAACATGGTAGAAACCCATCTCTACAAAAAATACAAAAAATTAGCCTGGTGTGAGGGCACACACGTATGGTCTCCCCCACCCAATAAAAAACAAACAGACTAAACCCTGCCCCCACAAACTGTCAAATTAAATGTATTAAGTACACTATTTTTTGGGGGGGGAGACAGAGCCTTTGTCACCTAGACTAACAGTGGCAGCAATCACAGCTCTCTGTAGCCTTAGCCTCCTGAATAGCTGGGACCACAGGCATGCACCACTATGCCTGGCTAATTTTTTTTGTATTTTTTGTAGAGACAGTGTTTTGCCATGTTGCCCAGGCTGGTCTTGAACTCCTGGGCTCAAGTGATCCACCTCAGCCTCTCAAAGTGTTGGGATTACAGGTGTGAGTCACCACCTGGCCTTGAATTTTACCATTAAAATGTTCTTTACATATAGTTTTTGAGGGAGAATATCTTCTCTGTTCTTAAGGAATGTGTAATTTAGTTAAGGACAACACCCTAAAACAAATGAAACAAGCCAACGTAACATAACTTTTTCCTGATTGTCTGGGCCTTGCACAATCTGATCCTACTCTACTTTTATGTTACTGCCCATAGAGAACATTCTCCTATAGTTAGGCAGAATTTATTTTTACTTTTTGAGATAGAGTCTGGCTCTGTCACCAGGCTTGAATGCAGTGGTGCAATCTTGGCTCACTGCAACCTCCACCTCCCAGGCTCAAGCGATTCTCATGCCTCAGCCTCCTGAGTAGCTGGGATTACAGGCATGCACCACCATGCCCGGCTAATTTTTGTATTTTTAGTAGAGACAGGGTTTTGCCATGTTGTCCAGGCTGGTCTCGAATACCTGGCCTCAAGTGACTTGTCTGCTTCGGCCTCCCAAAGTGCTGGGATTACAGGTGTGAGCCACTGCACCCGGCCATAGGTGATATTCTATAGGAGCCTCAGGGAGAGAATCCCTACACTATCCTGGCTTCACAACTGCAGAGGCCTTGCCAGCAAGTGGATTCTCTGTGTCTGCTAGGCCTGGATTCTTCTGTTTTGGTTGAGACTGGAGACATGTCTTTGAGCTCCCCTCTTCCTCACTCCACAAAGTCTTTTCCTCTTTCAGAGGAAGCATAAGGGAGTTAATTTGCTTTGTTTCCTTAATTATGAGTATGTTGTAACCATGACTTCTTGAGATTACCTAGAGAGGGCATTACAGTTCAGTGTTTCCAAGCTCTGGAGTTAGATCTATGAAGGCCTATGAATCTCCACTCTTTGATCTTGGCCAAGTTATTTGAGTTGTCTGCATTTCAGGATCCTCTTTTATAAAATGGGGTGAATAACATGGTCATTCTGAGAATTAAATAATACACAAATCTAGAGCAATACCTGGTATAAAATAAGGACACACACACACTGTGTTATTCAATTAATTTATACACTGCAATTTTGTCACTACTGTCGGCTCTGTGCTTAGCTGGTCTTGTGTTGGTCTTTTTCTCCTCTTCTCAGCTGGATACATTATGTAGATGTAATCATTTAGCTGATTAATTTTAAGACATTTTCTGGACCAGGCATGGTGGCTGAAGCCTGTAATCCCAGCACTTTGGGAGGCTGAGGCGGGCAGATTACCTGAGGTCAGGAGTTCGAGACCTGCCTGGGCAACGTGGTGAAACCTCATCTCTACTAAAAATACAAAAATTAGCTGGGCATGGTGGCGGGTGCCTGTAATCACAGCTACCTGGGAGGCTGATGCAGGAGAATCGCTTGAACCCAGGAGGTGGAGTTTGCAATGAGCTGAGATCACACCACTGCACTCCAGCCTGGGCAACAGAGCAAGACTCTGTCTCAAAAAAAAAAAAAAAAAAAAAAAAAAAAAGAATTCTGTTGTTAACTATCCTACTATAGAAGTATCAGGAATTATAAGACAAAAATCACCTAGAATCACTATAATACATCCAGAGACTACCACTTTTAACATTTGGCTATATAATGTTCTGGGCTTTAAAAATATTTTTAAAAATATGTATGTGTAGCCAGTGGGAGAGGAAAAATAAAATAAACTATATATGTGTATATAGTTTATTGTATATACACATAAAATAAACTTACATTACTGTTTTTTCTTTTTTTTTTTTTTAAGTAGAGATGGGATCTTACTGTGTTGGCCAGGCTGGTCTTGAACTCCTGGCCTCAGGTGATTCACCCATCTCAGCTTCCCTAAGTGCTGGGATTACCGGCATGAGCCACCAGGCTCTGTATGTAGTTTTTCTTGAACACCTCTATAAGCTCCACCAGGGGATAAATCTTGTGGTTTTGCTCACCATGTTATCCCATGTGCGGTTTATCTTAGCACATGGCTCAGAGCAGGTACCAATAACGAAACAAAACAGAAAAAAAAAATAAGCCAAACACACAACAACAACAAACAAAAATGAGAAGGAATGAATGACTCCATGTTAATAAGCACAAATCATTAATCACAACATTCTTCCATGTGAGTGTGTCAGTTTTCCCAACCAAGGCCCTGTCTTGGAACCTTACCTGTTTCCAATTTGTCTCCAGTCTCAAATATATGTACACACACACACACACACACACACACGTGTATAAATTTTTACTTTTGTTTTAAAGGCACAAAGAATAATACAGCACACATTATTGAACCCAACCTCCCAGAGCCAACAAATTTTAAGATTTTGACAGTTTTTTTTTAAATAAAAGAAGGCATTGTAAAGTTGAAGTCTTCATTTTTTTCCCCTCAGTTCAATTTGCCTCCTTCCCTCTACATAAGCAACAGCTGTCATGAATTTGGTGTGTGATATTGCATTCTAGGTCTATACTTATATAAAGTATGTGATCAGTTTAGGTTCTGTGGGATTTTGTTTATTTATAAATATGGTATCACAGTTTATATATAGTTCTGCAACTTTCTTTTTTTCACTTTACACTGCTTTTGAGTCTACCATCATTTATTCTTTGACAACTACAGAGCTAGTTCATTAACTTAGCTACTGTATATGTTCCATTGTTTAGATATTTACCTTTTATTTTCCTACCCCTTGATTGGACATTTGAAGTTTTTCTCAATTTTTCACTATTGCAAATAATGCTGAAATAATCATTGTAACTTCAACTTTTCTTTCTTTTCTTTTTAAGACAGGGTTTCACCATATTGGCCAGGCTGGTCTCGAACTCCTGACCTCAGGTGATCCACCTGCCTCGGCCTCCCAAAGTGCTGGGATTATAGGCATAAGCCACCACACCCAACCATCACATCAACTTTTTTTTTTTTTTTGAGACAGAGATTCACTCTTGTTGCCTAGGCTAGAGTGTAATGGCAAGATCTCGGCTCACTGCAACCTCTGTCTCCTGGGTTCAAGCGATTCTTCTGCCTCAGCCTCCCAAGTTGCTGGGATTACAGGTATGCGTTACCACGCCTGGCTAATTTTTTGTATTTTTAGAAGAGATGGGGTTTCTCCATGTTGATTAGGCTGGTCTTGAACTCTGGTCCTCAGGTGATCTGCCTGCCTAGGCCTCCCAAAGTGCTGGGATTACTGGCGTGAGCCACTGCACCCGGCCATAACTTCAACATTTTAATTAGGTATTTTATGCACAAATTTTAAAGTTCATTAAATTTATTTTACTCTATTTTTCATTCCATAAGTGTTTTTAAATTTAGGCTTACACCTTTGAAGACAGAGCAGGGGCAGGATTTTATATACACAACAAAAAAGATTAGCAGCCATGTGGTTTGGGGTTGGGGTAGAGAAAGTATAGTCAGTTTAAGAGTGAAAAGAGGCCGGGCACGGTGACTCACGTCTGTAATCCAAACACTTTGGGAGGCTGAGGCCGACTGATCACGAGTTTAAGAGTTCAAGACCATTCTGGCCAACGTGGTGAAACCCTGTCTTTACTAAAAATATGAAAACTGGCTGGACGTGGTGGCACGTGCCTATAGTCCCAGCTATTCCAGAGGCTGAGGCAGGAGAATCACTTGAACCTGGGAGGCGGAGCTTGCGGTGAGCCGAGATTGCGCCACTGCACTCCAGCTTGGGCTACAGAGCAAGCCTCTGTCTCAAAAAAAAGAGAAAAAAGAAAGTGCACACACAATGACCTTTATTACTGTTTCCCATGAGAGTAAAATTAAAAAATTTCACAAGAGTTTATCAAATAAAGAGGAAATCGAGTTGATTTTAAAAAAGTATATTGACCCTCAGCATCACTTGCCACAGACGTAGGTGATGGGAAGTATAATGTTAGAGCTAGAAGTAGATTAAGGATTTGGCTTCCAGTGTATTATTTCTACTCTGAATCTTTGCATAATCCCTGCTTCTGTCCCTGTACCAGATCCACAGTCCTCAAATGGATAGACAGTGGAGCTGTTAAAAACCCACGACCTCACTTGTTGATATACAGTACTATTCCCTACACCATAAAGCACTTCTCGGAAACAAACTATACACGGGGAGGAGAGGTCGATTAAATTAAATCAGATCAAATCTGGGTGTGCAACAGACGATCTTTTTAAATTTTTTTTTTATTTTAAAATTGAGATGGATTTTCGCTTTTCTTGCCCAGGCTGGAGTGTAATTGTGCAATCTTGGCTCACTGTAACCTCTGCCTCCCAGGTTGGAGCGATTCTCCTGCCTCGGCCTCCCGAGTAGCTGGGATGACAGGCATGCACCACCACGACGGGCTAATTTTGTATTTGATAATAGAGATGGGGTTTCTCCATGTTGGTCAGGCTGGTCTCGAACTCCCGACCTCAGGTGATCTACCCGCCTTAGCCTCTCAAAATGCTGGGATTACAGGCGTGGGCTACCGTGCCCGGCACACGTTCTTCTTAATTGCTTGATTCCACCGTCTCAATAGCCGTCTGTCTTTTTCTGCCCCTATTCTTAGTGTCCATCCCCTAGTTGGTAACTTGGTGGCTCCTTCAGGCTTGCCAACTTTTTTTTTCCACCTAGTATGAGATGCTTAAGAACAGTGGCTTTGACGACTGTTACCAACTTTTAATACAAGTGCAGTCGAGAGGGGAAATACTCAAGTTTGGCAGCGGTTAGCACAGAGTCAAATAGGTCCGAGAGGCCCCCGGCGAGCTACCACAGGGCAGCAGGGAGGCCGCGGGCAGGTGGTGGCCGAGGCCCGAGGCAGGAAGCACGGATGGGCCGGGCGGGGCGGGGCGGAGCGGCCGCCGAGGAGCAGGGGCCGCAGGCGCCCCGCCCGGGCTGGTATGCGGCCGAGAGTGACGCGGGAGGCGGGGTCACGTGGTGCCCGTGGAATGCCAACAATGTAGCGAATGTCCCACTTGGGTCTGCGCTTTGGAACCGCGGCGTGAGCGCCCCGGGAAGATGGAGCAGCCGCCGTCCACGCCACCGCCGCCGCCCGGGGCTCCCCAGTCCCTGCGGGGCCAGCAGCAGCTCCAGCCACCAGTGCCCGGTCTCCTGGCGCGCGAGGCCCGGGAGTCGCGGGCCAGGACGCCCCCGAGGGTGTAGACCGCGCCCCACGAGGTGAGGGGGTCGGGGGCGGGGGTCGGGGCGGCAGCCCCAGAGGGTGGCCGGAGTTTCCTCGAGGCGGTCGAGCCCTGCAGCTCCGCGCACTCACCATGGGACCGAGGCTCCGGGAAGGGCGCCCGGCGGGGCGGCCGAGGAAGTTTGTCCGGACGTAGCCCTGCGCCCTGCCCCCACGGTCCGCGCCCGCCCGGAGCCGCCCCCGCCCGGCGGCGCGTAGTCTCGGCCGTGCTGAGCCCGTGGAGCCGGTTCCGGAGGAGCCGGGGAGGTTGGAGGCTGGCGTCGGGCGGGGGCCGCGGGGCTGCGCTGCTTTGTTGTGCGGCGGTGGGGGCGGCCAGGATCCTGGCGGGGCAGGGGCGGCGCGGCCGGGGGCGGCGCCCCAGATCCGAAGGGGCCGTAGCGCCGGGCGCGCCTGCGCTTCCGCTGTCCCCCGGGGCTCGGCTTTCCACCAGACGCCCAGCCGGGCGCCCCTGGCAGCCCCGAGACCCCCGCGTCTGGCCGCGTCGCCGTCCCACGGAGGCGGCGTCGTCCTCCGGGCCGCACCATTGTCCCACGGGCCAATCAATCCTTCGGGGCCCGCCCCGGCTGCCCCCGCCGGCCGCCCCGTCGTCCGGCGAGCCGATAGCCCCACGGCTGTGCCCCGCCGAGGCTGTGCCGCCCCTCAGCCCCTGGTGGCTGTGCCGCCTCACCCACGGCTGCCCGGTTCCCACCCCGTCCCCCGCTGCCGCTCCGCCGGCCCGCGGGCCAGTCAGCCCCTCAGAGGCCGCCGGACCACTGGGGCGCCGTTCCTCCCGGGCCGTGGGCTGCCAG
The DNA here is from genome assembly GCA_963574635.1 of Cheracebus regulus. Lineage (NCBI taxonomy): Eukaryota > Metazoa > Chordata > Mammalia > Primates > Pitheciidae > Cheracebus > Cheracebus regulus. Next base: position 8,189 of record CAUYQU010006086.1, read on the forward strand.
GCCCTGATCGGCGTCTCCCTGCCCGCGGCCGTGCCGACTCTGCGTGTCTGCTCGTGGTCTTGGCGGGACGCGGCCCGAGCCACAGGAGCGCTTTCGTGGCTATGCGAGCGGCGGCCGTTGCATAACACGCCATTCCCGTGCCCTTAGTTTAGCGACGTGTGGGGGGCTTGGCTTTCTCTTGTAATGCAAGCTCACCTGCTTGTGGCTCCTTAGCGGGACTCCGGAGATGGGCATTCTGACATCATTCACTTCTTGCCATCACGTCCTCCAGCCCAACTCTAGAACTTCTGGGAGCTTTCTCTCGGGGATGGAGTGCGGCCTGGAGCAAACCCGTTTGTGAAGTCCAAGTCTCCAGTGTCCCGGGGCTGAGGGCACGGGGTGGGGGGTGGAGTGGGGCGAGGAATGGACCCTGAAGAAGGTAAAACTCACCGGACCGGGGCTCCAGGCAGCTGGTAACGGGGTCCCGGGTGCGCTCCGCGGCTGGGAGGCTATTCTGAGGCCTTTTGATGAGAAATGCTGTTTTGCTAGCATCACCTTGAAAGAACTTAACTTGCAGGTTTTGTTGACAAAAATTTTGTTGTTTTTTGTTTGTTTTTGAGACAGGAACTCACTCTGTCTCCTAGGCTGGAGGGCAGTGGTGTGATCTCGGCTCACTGCAACCTCTGCCTCGCGGGTTCAAGCGATTCTCCTGTTTCAGCCTCCCGCAGGGCTAGGTCTACAGACCTGTGCCACCAGCCCAGCTACTTTTGTGTTTCTAGTAGAGACGGGGTTTAGCTGTGTTGGCCAGGCTGGTTTTGAAGTCCTGAACTCAGGTAGTCCAACCTCCTTGGTCTCCCAGGAGGGTGGGATTGCAGGTGTGAGCCATCACGCCCCGCCTGACGAGAATTTTGAACAAGAACTTTTACATTTTCACGCTTCTCTGGCATGGATATAAGTGTTTTTAATGTAATAACGTTTAAAAATGATTTCACCTTAACCATGAAGCCATAGAGTATACATACATTTGGCTAGTAAATAATTCAGATTAATAGCTGAACAGCTCTTTTCACAAAATATTCAACAAATATGTACATTTTTAAAGGAAAGTTTGCCCATATTTTAGTAAGAAACATATATACTGAAATTTGAATGGGAAATCACAAAATGCATGTGATCTTACACAAATGTTCTGCTTAAAATTTAGAAGATGAGGGGCCTTCCCTTAATCATGGAAAAAGTAACTCAGGGCTGATTATTAGGAAATTTGTACTAAATCTCGCTGTATATTTTTAGTAAGCTGGTTTGTATGTTTTGAAGGTTTTTTTTTCTTCTGTAACAACTGTTGTAATAAGGTAGTAACAGAAAAAATACTCCAAAATGAGAATGTATAAATTTTTTACGATGTCTATTTCACTGTAATTATCAAGATATGTTATTCAGCCTCTCACAAAATTTTGTCCCATTATGCAGGTATAGAAGGCACTGTTTAATGAATGTACCAGCATTCCTTTGAAAATGAGTTGGTGAACATTTAATAACTCTCCAAATCTCAGGCAGTTTAAGGTATCTGAGCAGAGGCTAGCCTGTCTTGCAAAATTATTAGGGTGAATTACTCGAATATCATACAATTATATGACTGGAAGGGATTTTTCTGGCTTCTCCGTTGAGTTTGAAATAGTTTAAGTGTAAATTGAAGCTGTACATGTTCCTTAGCAAATCACAGTTGATGGGAGGGGCTTTCCTTTGGTGGGAGGGAAATGCTTTTACAATAAGATTCCTTGTTATTTTAAATGCTGTGTTGCAAATAGCCAGCCCTGGGCTGCTAAACTCCTCAGGGGTGGGGTAGCCGGGGTTGAAGCTGATAAATTGACCATAAACACAGAGGAAGGATTTCTGGAAGCTGGGGGTAAGGGAGAGTGTTCTCTTTTGTATTGGAAAAACCATACCAACACCATTTTTGAAAAGCCGCTTTTATATTTTATTTTGTAATTAAAATCATATGAAACTTCTAAACAGTATTTCTTGCTGACTTTTTAAAAACGGTAGGCATGAAGAAATAACAGGATAAATTCAAATGCATTTACTCTGTCTTGGCTAAATCTGTTCTAAAAAGTGCTGAAATGTTCTGATGAACAGAAAGAAGGGATAAGACTTGATTGAAGTGACTGACTTCCAGCTCTAAACATTCTCTGAATCTTCTTTCTTTTAAAAAGTCTATTGCTTAGTAATTCCTCTGGAAGGAATTGGCCTTCAAATTGCACAAGCCCAGGGGCACTGTTCCCACTGTATGCTAGGTCGCTGCTGCTCTCTGTGATGGCCTTTATTGCATAGAGTGCCCTGTGAGGGCCTCTGAGTGTGAGGGAAGCTCTGCTTGGGTTATTAGTTTCACTTAGTTGTTCCCTCAGTATTTTTAAGGCTAATGTTTACGCGATTATTAGTTTTATTTTGAAAGTATGAAAAAAGCTAGGTAATATTGGAAATAAAGACATTGGTTATGATGTTAAAATTAGAATGGAAATTTGGCATTGTTTAATGTTTGCCATTCACCCTGGGAAGACTTTGTTGCTTATCATCTAGACCATGTCAAGTTAATTGTGACAAGTGTTTTAAGTTAAGTCACAAATACTTTTTGTTTGTGGGACAATATTTGACATACATGGGAACTTTTCTGGGAGAAAAATGAAAAAAATCCCATATGTTGTAGCCATGGTTTATACTTCTTGTTAACACTGATTGTTACAATCTTGTGGCATAGTTTATATCCTATAGACCCTCGATCAGTTAGGTTGGTAAGGATCTTAAGAATGTAAGCTGGATTTTGAAAGGAGTGGACCTCTGGAATAGTCAGCCCCTCTGCCTCTAGGCAGTTATCTTGAACAGGACTGCTAAGGGCCAGCATGATTCATTACTAGTTAACTCCACCCTTCTTCAAGAGTCTCACTCCTGTTTTTTTCATTAAATGTACGTGGACAGCACCTGCCCCCTCCCCAACATTTTTTGCTTGTTTTATTCATCTTTCTATTCCACGTTTGAGCCTTTTCAGAGGAAGTTCCAGACTCCAAGAATAGCTTCACAATTTCTCCATCAAATCATAGCCCTTCAGCCTTTCTAATTTTGGTGAAACATCCCTTTTTCTAAGATACTTTTTCCAAATGATCTCAACACCTGAAGAATTGCACTCCTCCATGGAAATAGGCAGGGATTCTTTGGACAGTCACAGTATTTATTACGTCAGTCCGTATCAGAGATTCTCAAATGGGAGGGGTGTTCCAACTCCCTAGCTGGAGCATATCTGAAACTTGGAGGGGTGCACAGGAGGCAAGGCTTTCACAATGATTGAGAACCCCTTCTGGGCTATGGAATTGAATATAAGGTGGCCCATCCTGTTGGGTTGCTTGCTACTAGGAATGCTCCAAATAACTAGTTATGATGTATGTGCAACTTGGTCACTCCATTGGGATAACTTGATACAGACTTCCATAGCTCAATTTTTTAATGCCATTTATATTTGCATAATGCATATCGTACAAGTATCATGTACAAAGCTGTCTAATAGAGAATGTGATGGTATGTTTTTCCCCTAGACTGTAAGCTTATGTAGAAGTGAGACCCTGGCAGGGCATTGTGGCTCGTACCTGTAATTCCAGCACTTTGGGAGGCTGAGGCAGGTGGATCACTTGAGTCTAGGAAGTCGAGAACAGCCTGGGTGACATGGTGAAACCCCATCTCTACTAAAAATACAAAAAAATTAGCTAGGCATGGTGACGTGCACCTGTGGACCTGGATGCGTGGGAGGCTGAGATGGGAGGATTATCTGAGCCCGGAAGATTGAGGCTGCAGTGAGCTGAGATCTTGCCACTGCACTCCAGCCTGGGCAACCAGAGTGAGACTCTGTCTCAAAAAAAAAAAAAAAAATTAATACCCTGTTCTCCTTGGGTGAAACCTCATAGTGTCGAGTACAGTGCTAAGCACACGTATGGCAATGCCGAACCCTCTGAGGCCTTGTGATGACGCTGCTATTGGAGAGTAGGAATTCTTCTAAAGTGTGTTTTCCTGGATCCCTAGCGGAATGCAATCACTGCCTTCCTCAAAGACCCTCATTATGAGAGGTAGCCCTTGGCCTGTGGCTTCCTGGCCTGGACTGTGCTGGAGTGGTACATCCACATAGTGGTTTATGATTCTGACATTTAGCATCTGGCTGGAGGCCTGGCCCATCTGCCTGATTTAGTTTCAGCTTTGCTAGTTAATTATAGTAGGGATATGATTTATATAATAGCTGGAATTTTAGGTCCATGAAATCCTGCTTCAGAAAATGCCAACGTGTGTCATTAGTGCAAGTCCCATGAGACATTGGTTTGGTTGGTTCCTTGGTTGGTGCTTGATGTGTGTTTGGCAGCCAGTGCAGGTTTGTGAAGCACTAGGAGAAATTAGAATAAAAATTCTTGAACATCTGATAGCATTTTCCAGGATTGGATTGAAGGTTGGAATTGGGTTTGGTGGGACCAAATTAAAGGCATGCTTAAAATTTTGCTCTCACATTGTTTACACAAGCCACCTATATTAAGCATGGGATTTAGTAGTTGCCTCAGCTCTGGATTTCGAGAATGAGGTGTTTTTGTTTTGTGAGTTGTTACAGTTTTAAAATTCTAGTGTTTGTAGTTTCTTATTGAAAGTGTGTTTAAATTAATTGTGGTGATGCCAAAGAAATTTCCAAAGTGAGATTTACTTTGCTTGATACCCCCATTTTTTTAAAGTCCACATCCATGAGGGTCATATTTATAAAACTCTTGATGACAGAAAATTTCCCATATGTGAAGTCTCATTAAAATGGTATACTAGTATGTCAGAGTTGTTCATTTCCAGCTGCAATCTTGACTGATGAGTACTCTTATGGAAATTCTTTCAAAAATTCATAATTTGGCCGTGAAATCAACTGTCTTCAAATACACAGCTTAAAATACACAGTCTCAAGCTGAGAAAATACTTTCTTTTTTTTTTTTTTTTTTAGAGAGAAAGGAAGAGGAAGAGATTTTTGAAAAAGAGAGAAAAGGAGAAAGAAAGAAACAGCAAAAGAAAGAAAAAATGAAAGAGAAAGAGGAAGAGATTTTAGAAAAAGAGAGAAAAGGAGAAAGAAAGAAACTGCAAAAGAAAGAAAAAAATGAAAGAGAAAGAAAGGAAGAGATT
>CAUYQU010006087.1:0-39461 GCA_963574635.1 Cheracebus regulus
GAAGAAAGGAAGGAAGGAAGGAAGAAAGAAAGGAAAGGAAAAGAAAGGAAGGGAAAGGAAAGGAAAGGAAAGGAAGGAAGGAAGGAAGGAAGGAAGGAAGGAAGAAAGAAAGAAAGAAAGAAAGAAAGAAAGAAAGAAAGAAAGAAAGAAAGAAAAGAAAGAATGGATGGAGGGAGGGAGGGAGGGAAGGAAGGAGTGAGGAGGGAGGGCGGGAAGGAAAGAAGGGAAGAAGGAAGGGAAGGAAGGAAAGAAGGGAGGAATGGAGGGAAGGAAGGAAGGGAGGGAGGAAGGGAGGGAGAGAGAGAGAGGGGGGGAGGTGGAGGAGGGGGAAAAGAAAAGGGGGAGGAGGGAGGGGGAGGAGTGGGGGAGGGAGGAGGGGAGGGCAGCGGAGCAGGAAGGAAGGAAGGAACTGATGGCTCGGTGGCTGATCTGACATGTCCAAGTTCTTAGAGCCAGCACGGCAGGGATAGAAATCTGCCTGGCTGGAAGTTCAGAGCGTTTTCCCTACTCACTCTGCTGCTCACTCGCCATACCCACTTGGGACCAAGATCTTGCAGTCAACAGTCCAAGTCTTCCCAAAATTGCAGTCTCAAAGTAAAAGTGTGTTCTCACCATGCCATCCTGTTATTTTCTTTCTGGAATGTCTCTTCTAGTAAATGAGGGGGAAAATTGCCAGTGACAGCTTGATAAGTACCCCCGGCCATGGTCGACAGAGGTTACCTTCAGCCACTAGGTGGGAAGTGGTCTCCATGGAAACCAAGAAACTGAGCTATTTCTCAAATACTTTCCAACACCAAGAGCTCAATTAGAAACTTTGTCAAGAGTTTGAATGTGCTAAAGGTTGAATCAGACCGGAGCCATACTTTTGAATAGGGGAAACGAACTCCAAATAATCAATAGATATATTTCTAAAATTTGTCTTTGGGTTCATGTGTGTGTGTGTGTGTGTGTGTGTGTGTGTGTGTGTGTGTGTGCACATCATATTGTATATCCTTTTAATCCAATTTGATACAATAATACCTCTACTTCATGGTCTCCTGAATTCAGGATTTTGGTAATACCCTAAAGGTAAAGGCATGTTATCTGAGGATAGTAGAAACATTCTTTAACCAAACCTTGTATGGAGTCCAAATAGGACCTACTTCATAATAAATGTGACTTTGTCTCAAATGTTCATATAGGGTTCTCTGGTGTTTTACATCAATGGATCAGTGAGTCTTACAAAACACTCCAGTGAATTACTGTACTTTTTTTGCCAGATGCATTTCATAATCAAGAAAATAAAGGTATCTCTCTTTTCCACTAAGAACTTGGAATGGAAAATGAAACCTCTGATCAATCACTTATTCAGTCCTTCCCCAAATGCCAATAGCTTACCCTACAAATATGAACTTCCCACTACACCTCTCAGGACTTCATATTCCTTATAGCCTGTCCTCCAGATCAAAGACTCTCTTAATTTGTATTTTGCTTCACACTAAATAAGTAGTAGACCATTGACTAAATGTTTCTGCTTGAATTCAGATGCCCTGGCAGAATGTAAATATAGAATAACACAGAGGTAAGTGATATGCTTTGGCTGTGTCCCCACCCAAATCTCAACTTGAATTGTAGTACCCGTAATCCCCAGGTGTGGTAGGAGGGACCTGGTGTGAGATAATTAAATCATGGGGTCAGGTTTTGCCTATGATGTTCTGATGATAGTGAATAAGTCTCATTAACATCTGATGGTTTTATAAAGGGGAGCTCCCCTGCATGCACGCTATTGCCTGCCACCATGTAAGATGTGCCTTTGCTCCTCCTTCACCTTCTGCCATGATTGTGAGGCCTTCCCACCCATGTGAAACTGTGAGTCCATTAAACCTCTTTTTCTTTATAAATTACCAGTCTCCAGTATTTCCTCATAGCAGTATGAAAATGGACTAATACAGTAAGTAAGGGTAAAAAAAAGAAAATAGAACAAATTTCATAGGAGAATTACCTACAACTTGTGTTTAGTACCAAGCAGGTAACCTCTCTTTTTTCTGCTTCTAGATTGCTCACCTAAACCATGAGTTGCTAAGAGTCTAAGAAAATGATATCATTTCAGTTATAAAAATAATTGTAAGAGCTTGTATCAGTTATGTATTGCTGTGTAACAAATAACCCCAAGCCTAACTGCTTAAAATTTATAATTTCTCATAGTTCCATGGTTCAGCTGGATGTTTCCTCCACTCCATGCCCTACTAGCTAGAGTCATGTATTCAGCTGCATTCAGCAGGGGGTTTGACTGTGGTTAGAACATTCATGATGATGTATGTCACTCACATGCCAGGGAGCACATATGGTGTACCCTGAATGGCTGGTGGTTGGTGGGTCTCCTCTCTCCATTAAGGTCCCAGATCCTTCAACAGGGCTTCAAGAGAATAAACGCTGAAGCTACCAGAACTTTTATGGGCTAGGCCTAAAATTGGTACAGTGTTATTTCCATTGAATTTTTTTTTTTGTTATTTTTTGAGACAGGATCTGACTCTGTCACCCAGGCTAGAGTGCAACGGTGCAATTATCAATCATGCAGTCTTAAACTTTTAGGCTCAAGCAATCCTCCTGCCTCAGCTTCCTGAGTAGCTGGGACTCCAGGTGCATGCTATCATGCCCAGCTAACATTTTGACTTTTTGTAGTGACAGGGTCTCCCTATGTTGCCCAAGCTGGTCTCAAATGTCTGGGCTCAAGTCATCCTCCCACTTCAGCCTCCCAAAATGTTGAGATTACAGGCATGAACCACCACGCCCAGTCTGTACTGCCTTCTGTTGGTCAAAGAAAGTTAAAGTCCAGGCAAGATTCAAGAGAAGGAGAGGGAGAGTCTACCTCTTAATGGGAAGAATTGCATATGCATGCAGGGATGTAAGGATTGGACATGGAGAGAGATATTTGTGGTCATCTTTAGAGATAACCTACTGATCTTTCCTATAGCCACAATAATTTATGCTCCCTCATATGCAAATTTTACCCATCCACCCCAAAGACACTCAGTTTCAACCAAACAGTGTCTCAAGCTCAGGCCCCAAAGCCAGGATTTAAACCAAGTTTGGATGTGGCTGGATATGAATGAAGCTACTCAGATATGATTCCTCTTGCTCTGGAAACTTGGAAACTAAAACCACCACCACTATCCAAGTAATCAGCTTCCCCTGCCCGACAAATCCACTCAACATAGAAGGTGAAATAAGATACCCCTGTTGAAAAAGTGTCTGTCATCAGTTTCCCTAACTGTGGGGATAGAAAATGCTCCTTGATTAGGGCTCAGTTCTGCACTCTGGGAGTGGTTCCCTAATCCATAGTTATCTGCTGTAGGTTTTGCTCTCAGAGCCCTTGGCTCTGCCCTAGGAATCATTCTTTTTCTTGCATAAGAAAGAGTCCATGCTTACAGCTGAGTAGCCTTCTAAGCCTGCTTCCTGCCAATATGTTGTCATTTTGAATTTTTCTTTCACTTCAAGTATAATTGCCCAACGGGTTATTCTTGGCTGTTGCATACGTAGAGCCAATTTATTGAAACAGTGGTATTGCAGTAGAGAAAGAGTTTCATAAATGCAGAGCTAGCCAAGCAGAAGGATGGGAGATAATCACTCAAATAAATCTCCCCAGGAATTCAGAGGCTAGGGTTTCTGTGGATAATCTGGCAGGCAGGGGACTAAGGAATGGGTGCTACTGATTAGTTGAGGATGATGTCATAAAGTTGTGGAAAACAGTCATTATGCACTGAGTCAGCTTCTAAGTGGGGCCCACAGAACCCAGTGAGTCATGAGTCACACATTTGGGTGGAGTTAGTTGATCATCAGAATGTAAAAGTTTGAAAACATCTCAAAAGACCAATCTTGGGTTCTATGATAGTGATACTATCTATAGCAGCAATGGGAAAGTTACAAATCTTGTGACTTCTTACAACCATCTGATATTTGACAAACCTCACAAAAACAAGCAATGGGGAAAGGATTCTCTGTTGAATAAATGGTGTTGGGAAAACCGGCTAGCCTATGCAGAGCCAGGCGTTTCTTAGTATGCATTGAACTCATGCCAAACTATTGTTTCACACTATTATTGTCTAAAAGACAACGTGTACTAGAAATGTGAAACAGGAAATGTCCATCTGACCTTATCACAGTACAAGAAATTTTCCAGAGTCCATATGCTGATGTAATTATTTAAAAAATTATTTTTATTTTTTAAAGTGGTAGATCCTTAGAACAATTGTCTTTGCTGTCGCAGATATAGCATATGGCGTATCATCTCCCTTTTAGAGGAATAGTGCACTGTAATTGGTGCAGTCTGGTTTTATGTTGTTTTCTAATTAGGTTTGAAGAGTTCTTTTTATTTACTTGGTTTGGCTTGTGTGTGTGAAACGTAACATGTATATTTGTATGTCTTAACCTTTACTTCTTTTGGAAAGTCCTTAGTTTATTTTACATAGAACATTTTTCCTTAATCGGCAAAGCTATGACCCATATAAGCTATTTCCTTCTGTTCCAGTACAGTGCTTATGTAATTTCCTATAAACAGCAGCAAACAACGTCAGTATACACTGGCTGTTGGTTCAGTGTTCTTGCAGTACTTACAATGGACATTTCTCAGCATAATTAATCTCTTTTCAAAATTTTGGCCCTATTTTTATCAGCACCAATACAATACTTTGAAATAAATGGAAATGCTCTATTCATTGAAGGGATACGGATTAAAGCTGAAACTGGGTCTAGGGATGAGGTGACGAGGAAAAAAAAAACTCTCACAAATCTGGTGTTTTTTTTCTCCTTTGGAAGTGAAAAACAATGAGCTGTACTCTGTGAAAGAAAGGAAGCAGTGCTGACAAGCTTTTCTCCAACTACTATACACCTCTGGTTCAGAACCAGCAGAAGCCAACTAGTTATTTAGTTCATTAGCACATTTAAGTGTGAGATTTTATTAATATGACTATCAAAAACTAGATAGGCATAATTCACTTCCTTTTTTTCTTTCATATATAATGAGTCTCTTTCATTTGTGATTTCTTTTGATTTATAATCATTTTTATTCTTGTTTTATATTTGTTTTAATCTGTGATCTTCTTTTTATCCTGTATCTTATATATCTTTTTGTCCTTTTTTCCATATAGTTTTACAGAATCCCAGAGATCCTTTTCTTTTGTTAAAATGCTATCACTAGTAGTAATATTTCTAATGCCAATTTAAACTTTTTTATTCTAGGATAATTTGTGCAGAATGAATTGTTAAGTGTATCTATAGAGAATGAATGGTTGATATTCAGCCAAGCTTTGCCTATGTCTTTCCATGACCAAAACCAATAAAGTAAAAGGAAAAAAAATTCAGTTAGTCTGTTGTTTCATCTGTGTGGCTCTGAACAACCTATTTGTATATTTTGGGAAAATTTTTTCTCATTGAATTACTGTGTATATTTATCATGTACATTGATGGTTGAATTTTCACTGTATAGCTATATGGTAAAAAGTTTGGAATGAGAAACTATTTTTTAATAGCCATTTTGGAAACAAGTGTCAGTGAGCATATTGTTTTAGGAAGAGGGGGATGGTGGGGACATTGGATTGAAAGGAAGTCCTATGTCAGAGGGCTCTGTGCACATTTTCCTGAAGTACCTCAGCTATGCTTAAATGTAATCTGTTATTTTAACCAATCATAATGGTTGCATTTTGCCTTTTCTCATAATAAATTATAAAATTGATAACTGATAAATATGGCAAAACCTTGTTTTTCAGGATGCCTCTCCCTTCTCTAACTCTAACAGGTTGAATTTTGTGTTCAAAGACTTCAAAAGCTACCAGAGTATTGTGAAAGAAGAAACACTGTTGTCGAAGGCTGCTGTTATTGCCTATTAGCCAGAAGAAAGAACCTGAATCATTCAAAGGTTTTCCATCTGGCAAAGAAGTGTGGTAAAAATCCTGCCCAGATCTGCATGTGCTAAGCATCCAGATAAGTTGGAGCAACATATTAATGGCAACCAGTGAAGAAATGAAATGTAAAACTAAAATGCAATGCATTTCTGTGCCTCATGTTGAAACGTCATATTCAAGGGCTAAAGGGACTTCATTTTTCTTCTCCTTCCCCAGGTTGTGTATTTCAGTTTTGTATTGAAATGTTCTTTGGGTTCATAAAATATTTAGGGTCTACATAAAGAAGAAAGACTTTGGAATCAAAGGCAAGATTCACCTAACACAGCTTCTGTTAGATGAAACTAGGAAATCAAGATCTATCAAAGGCCCAGTGTTAATTGGTACCAATTTCTCATCATGTTTTGGTTAGAATAACATCGAGCTGCAAACATTTAAGGATTTGTCCGACCGAATACTGACTTAAAGTTCTGATCTCTAGTATTGTCAGGCATTTTGTCTTGGTAAATTGTACAGGTGAGTTGTTAAAGATGAAAGCTTAAGTATTTATTGTTTGAATAACTTTAGAGGAAAAAATTGATATTTTTCAGAATGAGGTATAATTACTATATCAAAAATCCACAGAATGTGGAAGTGTAAAGGAAAACTATCAGTTGAGACTCAATTATTTTTATTCTAAAGATATAGATAAAAATGTGAACAGATATATTGACATACAATTCATAAAACATATGGATATATTAAAAACTAGAAACTCAGGGTGCCTCTGAGGATAAGAATTGAGGGTCTGTGTGTCAAGAATACTTTGCACAGCTGGAACTATTACAGCATGTGAATTTTTTTGTTATATATGTATAACTTTTTGAAAAGAATGAGAAATGCTGTACAAATGCAACTATTTTTACTGTAGGTTTTTATTTCTATAAAATTATAAGTATGGGGTTAATAGATCCTATTATATAGTTATTATATCCCTTGAATTTGTTTACCTGGTAACACTGGCTCATCTTTGTAAATCCTTCGAACTCTCAAAATGATTTTGCATACATTACCTAATTTGTAAGATTACAAAACTATTACATAGCTTTTCTGGTTTTCTTGTCTTAATATGCGATTACCATACTAAATTGCAGTGTTTGTTTTGTTTTCATCATGTCACACACACAAAATAGAAAACCAGCAGTTTTAATTTTCTTCAGCAGTTCTTAACGGAAGTTTATTTAATAGTTTAGTACCTTTCTTTCGTAAGTACTGGACCAAGCTGTAATGGAATTATACAACTCATGCTTTCTGAACAGAGCTTTCTGTTACTCGTGTGTTTATCCTGATGGTCATATGACCATGTGAAGTTCTATCACGATTCTGTTGGATGTTACCTTTGTCTTATCCACTGAACTCAAGCCAGGGTGTTGGAGAGCTCAATAGCTGAGTCTGAGGGTAAATTAAAATACCAGTCAAAATTAAATGGACAATGTGGAAGGGGAGTGAGCCTACAGGCTGTTATGAGATCTGTCCCACCCAGTTTAATAAAACCCCTTCTCTGCTGAAGGGTGAGTAGGATGACTTTTCATGCAAATAGAAGACCAGGTCAGAAACAAATCCACTCCCTTTCCTTCTGCTTGGCTTACTGAACTTGTAGACAGACCTAGATTTTCCTATTTTATTAATGGTGATGGAGCTGAATTTCTTACCAATAGAAATTGTTATTTGAATTTACCAACATTGATAAAACTGGTTCATCAAACCATTTTTTATCGCCAAGGGCTTCATGGACAGTGACCTGCTGTGAGCTGGCTGACAGCTGAAGTGATGAACAATGCTGTTTAGTTCTGCCCATCATGCCTGCCAGAGACTAAGAATACCTTGACCAATAAGGACGACGGATCTTTGTTAGCCTTTCTGCATTATTTCTTCAAATTTAGTATTTAACCTCAGGAAAGAATCAATCTCATGTGGGTGGCTATTCATTGTAATATTTAAAGGAGCACAGTAGTCAAGGGTGAAGGCTAGGAGTCAAACAGACTTGAATTCAAATTCCAGCTCCGCCCCTTACCACACATGGGCACATGGGCAAGTTACTTCACTTCTTTAACCATCAGTCTCCTCATTTGTAAGCTAAATCTTGTTAGAATGAATTTTTTTCAAATGAATTAAGAGTATAGTAAAGGGCCTATAGTGTAAGAGGCATTGAATAAAAAGTTATTGTTATAATTACTAAAACTTTTTAATTTGATTTATATAATTACTAAAACTTTTTGTATATGATTATAATAACCACATTCAAAATTTCATGGCAAAATACATAAAAACTGACTATTTGACTGTTTGCTATCTCCCACTTCACTCCCCACCATTCCCTCCTGAGCCCACTCCAGTCAGGCAACCCACCAGTCCACTGATACCACACTTGACAAGGTCACCAGTGACATTCACACTGCTAAATGCAGTGGCCAGTTCTCAGCTTTCGTCTGAGTTGAGCACTCAGCAGCCTTTGGAAAAATTAATCTTACATTCTACTGCCTGCTCTTTTTTATTTTCCTAATCTCTAAACATTGGAGGGCTCCAGGGCTCTGTCCTCTGGCCTCTTCTCTATCCACAACCCCTCCCTGGTGACCTCATTTAATCTTGGAGGTTTACTATCGTGTAGATGCTACTGACTTCTCAAATATATATTTCCAGTTCACATCTCCCCTAGGAGTTCCAGATGTGTATATGCAACTGCCTGCTGGATTTCTACTTAAATGTCTTAGATAATTTCTCAAACTTGGCATGTGGAAAACTGAACACCTTGATCTTCCTAAAAAGCTGTTTTTCTATCATTTAGTCCGTCAGCTAAAACTTTGGAGTTAGACATATGGACAGCCTGTTCTAAGGGAAGAATCAGAGGAGAAGGGATACAAGACCCCAGAAGCACACCCAGCGCATTAATATGCATGCTACATCTCTCTAAAATGGTGGAACCTGTTTGTTTACCTGTTCTGGAGAATGGCTGCCTGTAGCAGACACAGGAGTTGTCCTCACACTGCGTCCCGACTTCCACAGTAATTTGAGTTTTAGCTGCAATGCAGCTACTAACCAGGGATACAGTTTCTCAGCCCTATGCCTTGCACCTGCAGCTAAGTGTGGCCATGTGAACAGTTTTCATCGATTAAGTATAAATAGAAACAAAGTGTACCACCTTCATTTGGAGGCTTTGAAGAAGCAAGGGTACCCTTCATTTGCTCTCTTTCGCCTTGTGCTGGGTGGATACAGATGACAATAAGGCCCTGGGTGATTAGGCAGCCACAAGATGCAAAATGGCTCAGACCTGAGTCACCACGTGGAAGACAGAAGCCCACTGACCTAGAACATCCACCCTGGTCTATAGATGAACAAGAAATAAACTTCTATTATGTTTGAATATTGCAGATTTGGTTCTGTTATAGCAGTTTATCTCACCCTGGCTAAACTCTTGCCTATCTCTTGAAAAATAGGTGCCCTCCTTCCCTGAAAGTGATTTTTTCATATATGTAATCTATATGTTAATTCATACTCTCCAAAGCATATCCACATCTATGCAACTATGCTTATGTGTTCCAGCAACAGAAACCTCATATAAATAAATATATATAAAGGTTTAAAAAAAAGACACTTGGAGTTACCCTTGACCCTGTCCTCTTTCCTCATGCCCATATCCAAACCATCAAGAAATCTTGATTCAACCTTCAAAATCTATCCAGGATTTAACCACTAATCAACCTCTTCTCTTCTGTCAGTCCGTCCTCCTACATTTCATCTTAATTATCCTTAGAAACTCCTAACCAGTCTTAGTGCTTTCAGAATTGTACTTCCAGACTATTCTCAAATAGCAGCCAATGAGATCCTGTTGCACTTCTCAAAACCTGCAAATGGCTCCCTACCTCACTTAGGGTAAAACCAGGCGGGGCCTGCACAATCTGGCCTCACCTCCTAGTGTTTTCCTCCTTGCTCATTCTGCCAGCCACACTGCTTTTCTTGCTTTTCCATGAACGTGCTAGACACACTCTCACATTTGGGCTTTTGCACTTGTTTCCCTTCCCAGAATCCTCTCCTCATGGATACACACATGCAGCCCCTCATCTCCTTCAAATTTTAGTCAAATGCCACTTTCTCAGTGAGGTTTTCCTGATCAGTTTATTTAAACTTACAGTCTCCCCTTGTCTAATGCCTTGTCTTTGCTTTACTTTTCTTCATAGTAATTACCACCATCTGACTTACACTTGGATTTTCTGTTTTCCCCACTCAAATGTAGTCCAGAAGGAAGGGACTATTGTTTCATTTGTTCATTCCTCTATCCCCTGGGCCTGAGCATGGCTTTGGGTAGACACCCAGTAAATGTTGGTTTAAATGGATAAATAAATGAATAAATGTCATTTACTACCTTATATGGTACTATAATATAAAACCATACTATGCAGGGAATTAGGAATCTAGAAACTAGTTTTGACTCAGCCTCCTATGAACAAGGTTGTGTGGACAAGTCATTTCACCTCTCTGAGTCTCATTTTTCTGATATTTAAAATCTACCCTACAGAAGTATAAAATGTTCAAATATAGATTATCTTAGGGAGTGCAGTCTCATGCGTGCACAATGAAAGAATTTCTACATACCTTCCATGTATCCACAATCAATGGTTTATGTAAACCTTGTCTCAGGAAAATTCAGTTGTATATGAGCATATTTTTAAAAAAATTGTCACTGAAAGAAATATCCAATTAAGCCAAAACCTTCTCTAGAGACAGGATGCAATAGAGAAACTCTAGCAGAATTAGGTTCTGTGGGAAAGGCACACTCGATGCCCTCCTTATATCCTTGCACTCATAATAGAGTTTGAATTAAAGAACAAGAAACAAAACAGACTTTGCATTTTTCATCTTTAGCCAAGCTCCTCTGGTTTGCATAGTCATAACATCATTCAAATGACCATTTTTGGAGTTTTTATTTCAAGTGCTCTAACATTTTCTCAGCTAGGAGAAATGAATATCTGATGCTTTATTTTTCCAAATTGTAGTATGAAAACTGAGTAATGTTATAAAGCTTTTTAAATGTTTTAGAGGTATAGCAAGTGAACTGTTTTATACATTTCTGGGATTTTTAAAAAGATATTTTATTTTATTTTTTTTTTTTTGAGATGGAGTCTTTCTCTGTTACCCAGGCTGGAGTGCAGTGGTGCAATCTCGGCTCACTGCAAACTCTGCTGCCCAGGTTCAAGCGATTCTCATGCCTCAGCCTCCCAAGTAGCTGGGACTACAGGCGTGCAGCACCGTGCCTGGTTAATTTTTTTTCTATTTTTAGTAGAGATGGGATTTCATTATGTTGGCCAGCCTAACCTCAAGTAATCCACCCACCTCGGCCTCCCAAAGTGCTGGGATTACAGGCATGAGCCACTGCACCTGGCCTGAACATATTTTTTTACGTTCAATATAATCATTTGTTCAGATTCCCTTGATTTTATTTTCTAATGAATACCTCAATATTTCTCTTATATGTTGGTCATTTATCAAATAGATTCCCAGTGAACGCTTTTTATTTGAGACAGAGTCCCCTCTGTAGCCCAGGCTGGAGTGCTGTGTCATGATCTCAGCTCACTGCAACCTCCGCCTCCTGGTTCCAGTGATTCTCCTGCCTCAGTCGCCCAAGTAGCTGGGATTACAGCCATGTGCCACCACACCCAGCTAATTTTTGTATTTTTAGTAGAGACGGGGTTTCACCAGTGGTCAGGCTGGTCTCGAAGTCCTGACCTTGTGATTAGCCCACCTTGGCCTCTCAAAGTGCTGGTATTACAGGCGTCAGCCACCACGCCCCTCCCAATGAGGCTTGCTAGCTGTTATGCCTCACTAGATGATGAGCTTTATGGAGGCAGTCTTTATTCCTCCCATCTGCCTAGTATCTAGTATATCTCAACAAATATCAAACTAGGGAATAAGAAAATGAACATTTTCTACCTATTTAATATATTTGAATTTCTTAGTCTTCCTCTGTTGTTCTTCATTTATTTGTTTGTTTTTTGAGACAGAGTCTCTCTGTCACCCAGGCTGGAGTTCAGTGTCATGATCACAGCCCACCACAGCCTCAAACTCCCAGGCTCCAACAATCCTCCTGCCTTAGCCTCCTGAGTAGCTGGGACTACAGGCATGCACCACCACACTTGACTAATTTTTATATTTTTCCTAGAGACAGGGTTTCGCCATGTTGCCCAGCCTGGTCTTGAACTCCTAGGTTCAAGTGAACCACCCACCTTGGCCTCCCTAAGTGTTGAGATTACAGACATGAGCCACTGCACCTGACCTCTGTTCTAATTTTTTAAATGTTAAAACTTTGAGAAAACAAGAGTTAGGGCAAAGGAAACAATCATTAGAGTGAACAAGCAACCAACAGAATGGGAAAAAGTTTTTGCAATCTACCCATCTGACAAAGGGCTAATATCCAGAATCTACAAAAAACTAAAACAGATTTACAAGAAAAAAAAAACCATTCAAAAGTGGGTGAAGTATATGAACAGACACTTTTCAAAAGAAGACATATATGAGGCCAATAAACATATGAAAAAATGCTCATCATCACTGGTCATTAGAGAAATTCAAATCAAAACCACATTGAGATACCATCTCATGCCAGTTAGAATGGTGATCATCAGAAATATCTGGAGACAACAGATGCTGGAGAAGATGTGGAGAAATAGGAACACTTTTCCACTGTTGGTGGGAGTGTAAGTTAGTTCAACCATTGAGGAAGACAGTGTGGCGATTCCTCAAGGACCTAGAAATAGAAATTTCATTTGACCCAGCAATCCCATTACTGGGTATATACCCAAAGGATATAAATCATTCTATTATAAAGACACATGCACATGTATGTTTATTGTGGCACTGTTTACAATAGCAAAGACCTGGAAACAACCCAAATGCCCATCAACGATAGACTGGACAAGGAAAATGGCACATATACACCATGGAATACTATGCAGCCGTAAAAAAAGATGAGTTTGTGTCCTTTGTAGGGATGTAGATGAATCTGGAAACCATAATTCTCAGCAAACTGACACAAGAACAGAAAATCAAACACTGTATGTTCTTATCATAGGTGAGTGTTGAACAATAAGAACACAAGGACACAGGGAGGGGAGCATCACACATTGGGGTCTGTTGGGGGGTCTAGGGGAGGAACAGCGCAGGTGAGGAGATTGGGGAGAGATAACATGGGGAGAAATGCCAGATATAGGTGACGGGGGGATGGAGGCAGCAAACCACATTGCCATGTATGTACCTCTGCAACAATCCTGCATGATCTGCACATGTACCCCAGAATCTAAAGTACAACAAAAAAAAAATTTGAAAAATTTTTTGAAGATTTGCTACAATTTGAAAAAACTTGCAGACAAACTGAATAGTATAGAAATATTTTTAAAAAAAATTTAAAGTTAGGGCCAGGCATGGTAATTCACTCTTATAATCCCAGCACTTCGAAAGGCTGAAGCAGAAGGATCATTTGAGCCTAAGAGTTTGAGAGCAGCCTAAGCAACATAGCAGTACCCCATTGCTACAAAATAAAAAAAAAAAATTAGTAAGTTATGGTGGCATTCCTGAAGTTCCAGCTACTCAGGAGTGGGAGGATCACTTGAGCCTGGAAGGTTGAGGCTGAGGCTGCTGTGAGCCTTGATTGCAAACACTGTTCTCTAGCCTGGGTGACAGAATGAGACTATGTTTCAAAAAAAGAAGAAGAAAAAAAAAAACCGTAGAAATAGAAAAAGGCATATCATGAATGCATAAATACATAAATATATATGTAGCTACTAGTCTATTTTATCATTTACTGTCATGAAATACTTGAGACAGCAAGACCAACCCCTTCTATTCCTCCTCCTTTTCAACCTACTCAACATGAAGACAGTGAGGATGAAGACCTTTATTATTAGCCACTTCCACTTAATGAATAGTAAATATATTTTCCTTCCTTATGATTTTCATAATATTTTACTTTCTCTAGCTTACTTTATTGTAAGAATACAGTATACAATACGTATATAATACATGTAATGTACAAAATATGTGTTAATTGACTGTTTATGTCATTGGTAAGGCTTCTGGTTAACAGTAGGCTACTAGCAGTCAATTTTGGGGGGAGATAAAAGTTACATATGGGCAAGTGACCATGTGGAAGTCGGCACACCCAACACCCATGTTATTCAAAGGATTCAAGGGTCAACTGTATTTCACTATTTTTATCTATTTTCAAGTT
Source organism: Cheracebus regulus (assembly GCA_963574635.1). NCBI lineage: Eukaryota > Metazoa > Chordata > Mammalia > Primates > Pitheciidae > Cheracebus > Cheracebus regulus. Next base: position 14,134 of record CAUYQU010006087.1, read on the forward strand.
AATAATTGTTTTATGTATAAAAACAACAGCTTTCTCATCATCATTATAATGCAAATTATTCCATCCTGATACTATTAATATGATAAATATACATTTATACTTCAAATAACATAAAAGTAGGCATTAATCAGCAAGGCAGCTCAGGAAAATTAATCTGGCAGGACTGAATAAAATGGACTAGAAGAAAGTAGGCTTAAAACAGGGATATATTGGCTGAGACTCCATTGCCATTATCTAAACAATAGTTATTGAGTTTCCCAACCAGGGAAGAAATAGAAGAAATGGAAAGAAGGGACAATTTTTAAATGTAATGAAGGGAGAATCAATGCATTTGGAGAACCGGTTGAATGTAAGAAGCAAGAGAGATTATCATAACTATTAGATATTTCAGATAGAGGATAATGTGGGCACGAGAGAAAGAGATGCCAAGATGGTAGTGGGTAGTCGAGAGAAGGCCAAGGACAGTCTGTTGGCAAGTAGTTATTCTTGAAGATGTGCAGGAAGGTGACAAGGAAGGAATGAACAGAGAGAGCTAAAGAGAAGCAGAAGAACAGTTTCTCAAAAGCGAGGATTTAAGGAAGTAGTGGGCAGCAATATTCAATGCTGCAGAAAAGGCTCTAGATTTTAAGAGTAGGAAGTCTTGTGACCTTTAAGAGCATAGGGTTCCATAGAGGAGTGAGGATAGAAATAAAATTTAAAAGGATTGAGGGATGAGTGAAGGATAATAAAATGTGACAGTATTTTTTCAAAATGAATAATCAAGCCATGAAAAGATATGGAGGAACCTCAAATGCATGCCACTGAGTAAAAGCAGCCAGTTTGAAAAGGCTGCATTACTGTATGATTCCAACCACATGATATTCTAGGAAAGGCAAGCCATAGAGACAGTGAAAAGATCAATGGCTGCCAGGGGTTGCAGGGAGAAAAGGCATGAACAGGATGAACAGGCAGAGCACAGAGAATTTTTAGGGCAGTGAAACTGGTCAGTATTACACTATAATGGTAGGTACATATTATTAAACATTTGTCAAAACTTGTAAACTGTACACCATCAAGAATCAACCCTAATGTAAACTATGGACTGAGTGGCTATGATGTGTCAGTGTAGTTCATTGGTTGAAACAAATGTACTCCAGTGGGAGATGTTAATAGCAGATGTTGATGCTGGGGAGGTTGTACACACATGGGCTGGGAGAACACGGGAGCCCTGCACTTTCCACTAATTTTGCTGTTAACTTAAGACCGCTCTAAAACATAAAGTCAATTTTAAAAGAATGTATAACCATTTCTGTTAATATAAACGTCTGTGTCACATACATGTATGCATTACTTTTATTGTATCATTTTATAGCCCTTAAAAATCTCAGCAAAATGTAAAAACATATTTTTGTGCCCAATGAGTTAAGTGGAGTAAAGCAATATTGTTCAGCTAAATATATGATCAATGTAAGAATTTAGTTACATTTATGGAATGACAGAGTGGTGATGAATTTTCTGGTAAGTATTACGACTTAAGAATGTTAGGTCTTTCTTCAGATGTCTACTGTATGTTTCAGTTATTTATTGGTATATATAATATACCACACCAAAACTTAGTAGCTTAAAACAGTCATTTATTGTTACATTCCATTTTTCTGGGGGTTGATGAAGCTGAGCACTACTCAGTTTTGGGTTCTTCAAATGGTTGCAGTAATACAACAGATGAGGCTAGAATTATCTGAAAGCTTCTTTACTCACATGTCTGGCTCCTAGGCTAGGATAGCTACAATACCTAAGGGCTGGTCAGGGATTTCTGTCTCTTTTGTCTCTCCACATAGCCATAGTATGGCTTGGGCTTCAAACAGCATGGCATTTCAAGAGCAAGAATTCCAGGAGACTCAGGTAGAAGCTTCAAGGTGTGGGAAGTGTTGGAAGTCATGTAGCATCACTTCCACTATATTCTATTTGGCAAATCTGTCACAGATGAGCCCAAATTTAAGGAAGTAAAGCAATAGATAGATACAGGGAGGAGAGAAATTGATGGGAGCCAACCTGAAAACAAAAAACAAGCTACCACACTCTATTTAGGGGATATTTATAAAAACATACAGACACATATACACAGACAAACACATGTGTACACACATACACACATGCAGATAAATACATTTATATGGAAAAAATTAAGAATTATTATGAATGTTCAAGTATACAATAATATGCAAAGGTAAAATCTTAGTAATTAGGTAGAAAATAAGACTAACTCCTAGAGGACTAATCAAAGACTTTTTTTTTTTTTATAGTGAGATCAAGTAAGTCATTCCAAACCATCTGGCCTCCTATCCCAAAACATCTCTGAGCTTCTTGTTTAGTTCAAGAAGTAAGCTCCAGAATGTATTTGGCAAAGGTAGCTTTTGTTCTCAATGCTGTCTCTGTTTTTCCAGTCATAGTCCCCTAAAGTCTACCAGTCCTTACACTTCTAGCCGCATGCTTGCAAAATCTACTATGTAGTTCTGATTTTGTAATTTTCATTTCAATGAGCATGGAAACTTAATTCTGAAGGTCCAGAAATGATCGTGTTTTCTTTTTATTCCCTTTCCTTTAGGTAATTTTCGTGTAGTTTTCTTCTTTCATTCAATTTTGGTGAGACTTCTTTCTTTGAAATAACATTTAAAAATAAGGTTAACACACAAGTTGTTACTTTAATAAAGCATCTAATGTCTACCTTATAAAATATTTTGAAGGCTTTAGAAACGTGTCTTTGCTGCACACACAGGCAGAATGGAGTAATATTTTAAGACTTCCTGCAACTAGAAAGGTATGGAAAGTCTTACTGATTTATATTGTGTTCTGACTTCCTGAGGCAGTTTTCCTAACGCTATTCCATTTTAGTCATACCACGAAACAGAGCTCGCTCGTTTGCTGTTTCTTTGTTTAAAATCAGAATTCAGTGTAGAACTTTGTGTTTCAGTTTTGTTTGTTCTTAAGCTTAATTTCTATGGAATTTTATAGTCATAGCAGCTTTATTTTATAAAACTTCTCTTGCTGGGAGGATAATTCTGGAAGCATTTGACAAAAAGAATTCCCAGTTCAGTTTTCAAAATTATTTTCCAAAATAAATAGCCTATTTAACATATATAGGGTTCCACACTTGCATTTATTGCTTGTGCTACATAATTAAAGATTTAATTATCTATAGTTACTGGGGAAGATGCATCTTTTACATCAGTGTTTGTTTCTCAAGACAGGAAACATATATTGCAGTTCTTTTGTATTCCTAAAGTTTGTACCATAGATTTTTGTTGTTGTTTTTTGGTTTTTGGTTTTTTTTTTTTTTTTTTTTTAGACAGATTCTAACAATGTCACCCACGATTTAATGCGGTGGCACGATCTTGGCTCACTGCAGCCTCCGCCTCCTGGATTCAAGTGATTCTCCTGCCTCAGCCTCCTAAGTAGCTGGAACTACAGGCACACACCGCCACGCCAGGCTAATTTTTATATTTTTAGTAGAGATGGGGTTTCGCCGTGCTGGTCAGGCTGGTCTCGAACTCCTGACCTCAGGTGATCTGCCTGCCTTGGCCTCCCAAAGTACTAGGATTACAGGAGTGAGCCACTCACCCAGCCCTAAAGTTTGTACCATAGTTCTAAACATATAATATGTAGATGCTCACTTGATAAATGGGTGTGTATGTTGTATTCTTTCAATTTAATTCTTGTAATTTGAGTCTTACTTGCCTTCCTTAACCATACAGCATAGAAACATTATGAACTTTTTTTTTCATCAACTTTTATGTCCCAGGGTACAGGTGCAGGATGTGCAGATTTGTTACATAAGTAAACGTGTGCCATGGTGGTTTGCTGCACAGATCAACCCATCCACTAGGTATGAACCCCAGCATCCATTAGCTGCTCTTCCTGATGGTCTCCCCCAGCTTTTACCTCCTGACAGGCCCCTGTGTACATTGCTCCTCTGCACCATATGTCTACGTGTTCCCATCCTGTAGCTCCCACTTATAAGTGAGAACACGCGGTATTTGGTTTTCTGTTCCTACGTTAGTTTGCTGAGAATAACAGTTTCCAGCTCCATCCATGTCCCCACAAAGGACATGATCTTGTTCCTTTTTATGGCTGCATAATATTATAGACTTTCTTATGCTGTAGCTTAGTCTTAATAACATTACTGGTTATTTATGCATAAGGTCTTTCTGATTTGAATCTTTCCCCTAAATATTAAAACAGAAATGGGAAAATTTAATCTTTCTGAAAAGATCTCTCTCAGTTATCTGGTTTTTAATGGCTTTTTATAATACAGTCTAGAGCAGGGTCTCCCACCCCCAGGCCACAGATGGGTACCAGTGCCTGTTAGGAACCGGGCGGCACAGCAGGAGGTGAGCAGCGGGAGAGCGAGCATTGTTGCCTTAGCTCTGCCTCCTGTCAGATTAGGGGGACATTAGATTTTCGTAGGAGCGGGAAGCCTACTGTGAACTGCGCATGTGAGGGAGCTAGGTTGCGCGCTCCTTATGAGAATCTAATGCTTGATGACCTGAGGTGGAACAGTTTCATCCTGAAACCATCCCCCCAGCTGAGTCTGTGGAAAAATTTTCTTCTACAAAACCAGTCCTTGGCGCCAAAAAGGTTGGGCATTGCTGTTATATATGATAGCTGAAGCATATATACCAGAACATTTTTTTTAAGTTCAGAATTTAATGAGAGGCATCTCATTAAGATTTTTTGTTGTTGTTGTTGTTGTTTTGAGATGGTCTCACTCTGTTCCCCCAGGCTGGAGTGTAGTAGCAAGATTAGGGCTCACTGCAGCCTTGACCTTCTGGGCTCAAGTGATCCTCGCATCTCAGTCTCCTGAGTAGCTAAGACCACAGGTGCCACCACCACACCCAGCTAATGTTTTATTATTTTGGTACAGACAGGGTCTCCCTATGTTGCCCAGGCTGGCCTCAGACTCCTGGACTTTAGTGATCCTCCTGCCTTGGCCTCCCAAAGTGCTGGTATTACATGTATGAGGCACTATGCCTAGCCCTCATTAAGATTTGAGAGAAGACTTTTACTCCCTGCATTCAATAGCTTATACTCACAAATCTCAGCAAATATCAGCTCTTCAAATGACATGAGACTGACAAGAAATGGAAAGAACCGTTAAGAATAATAAAAAAGAGAAAGCTAACTTACAGTGACATAGAAAGAAATGAGACATTTCCAGAGAAGTAGTCAGTTCTTGTGATTATTAATTTTATTCCTTCTAGACTGACTAATAAATAGCATTTTCAGTTACTTGTACTTTTGAAGCTTTCTGTAGCAGGGTTGTTTCCATCACTGTGACATAACTCTCCTGAGTACAACTTTTAAAATTAACCCTTTTGAGGCTGCCAGTGGTTTCAGTTTCTGCATATTCTTCTGCCTGTCACCCAGAAAAGTAAATCATTTTCTCTAAATGTATCATCTTTTCTATTCTGTTATTGACCCATCTTCATATTTTAATTTCCCTCAATTTTTGCAGTCTGAATGAATGAAGAAATCACATTGGTATTTTATTTTAAATACTCATCAAAAATTCAATTCCTTTTGGAGTTTTTCAAAAGCATTCAATAGTGGAGGAGTTATAAGGAGAAGCGAGGTCAGATAGTTAACAGGAAGTGGGTAAAGTGTCTGACTGAGGAAGAATAATGGGGTAAAGAACACACAATAAAAGGAGACAAAGGAAACAAGAGTCATAAAGACATAGAAGTGGAGTGCTAAATGTGTGTATTTCTTTACAGAGATGGCAGGATTTGAAAGTACATGTCAGTGACAGTGGCTGGCAATCAATCACCATGATAAACCACAAAGAAAGCAGGGTGGGAGAAGGATTCATTTCTTAGAGAATAACTTTGAAAGGCTCAGATAAGGTTTCTGGGGTAAAGGCAAATACAAAAATGGATGCTAAGTGTGCATGGGAGAGGCTTCTGACAATGTTCTGCTGTTTGACTTTGTAAATGGTCAAGTATTCATTTTGGAATAATTCATTGAGTAATATACTAATTGGGGGGAACTCTTCAAGTGGTATATTTCAATTAAAAATGAAAAAGTAGCAAATAATAAATAGTTGGCCTCCAATTTATTCCGCTTTGTACTGTGTCCCTTGAGTCCATTGCAGATTACCTAAACCATTCATCATTTGTGCCTTTCTAAAGAGATCTGGTGATTTTCTTCTCACTCAAATCAACTCAACAAACACTTACTGAGTGTCCAAATGTGCAAGATACAAAAGGTGAAAAACTGCCTTCAAGAAGCTCACAGTCTAATGGGGAGATATAAGGCAAGGGGGTTAGAACACAATCTGGACATATAAATGGTGTCACAGTAAAAATGGTAATTTAGGAGCAGCATGGAAGAAGTAAGAGATTTTGTTCAGGAGGTGGCTTTTGAGCCAGTTAGCTAATTCCATACTGAAGTAGAAATCTCCTAATGTAGGAAAAGGCATTTCATACATAGGCAAAAGCAGCAGCCCACTATTTGCAAGTTACAAGTAGACCAGTATTGCTGAGTTGTACACTCCTAGATTGTATGGGTGGAGAGTTCAGAAGCAGACCTTATTTAAAGCATTAGAAAGCCAAGTGCAGTGGCTCACACCTGTAATCCCAGCACTTTGGAATGTCTCACTTGATCCTTGATCCTTGGGAGGATCACTTGAGACCAGGAGTTTGAGACTAGCCCGGGCAACAAAGTGAGACCCTGCCTCATTTTAAATACAAAAAAAATTTAAAAACTAGCCGGGTGTTGTGGTGCATACCTGTAGTCCTAGCTACTTTGGAGGCTAAGGCAGAAGGACTGCTTGAGCCCAGGAGGTCAAGACTGCAGTAAGCCATGATCACACCATTGCCCTCCCGCCTGGGTGACAGAGCGAGACCCTGTTTCAAATTAATTAATTAATTTAATTAAATTAAACATTAGAAGATCAGGCCAGATGTGGTGGCTCACACCTGTAATCCCAACATTGTAGGAGGCTGAGGCGAGTGAATCACTTGAGGCCAGAAGATCAAAACAGCCTGGCTAACATGATGAAGCCCTATCTCTACTAAAACTACAGAAAATGAGCTAGGCCTGGTGGTGTGCGCCTGTAATCCCAGCCACCCAGGAGACTGAGGTACAAGAATCACTTGAACCTGGGAGGTGGAGGTTGCAGTGAGCCGAGATCCCGCTACTGCTCTCCAGCCTGGGCAGCACAGCAAGACTCTGTCTCAAAATACATACATACATACATACACACACAAACAAATAAAAATTTTGAGATCATAAGTAAGGAGAAGATAATGCTGTCCTCCATCTCCCATGTATAATGCAAAATAAAAATCAATTCTATACTGTAAATTAAGTGTAGGAAAATCCAACAAGTTTCTATTTTTTTCTAAGATTACTATTTTGATGCATTTTTAAGAGCAAATATAAAAAAGGCTTTTTCTAACATTCTTCTCTTTTTAAAGGTATTTTAAGAACTTATAGCAAAAGGTCAAATAATAATAGCATCTATAGCTAGCAAGTTACTGATGTATGACTATATTCCAGGCACTGCGATAAATCCCTTACATAGATTATGTCATGGAACCCTCCCAGCAGCCTATAGGAAAGATACTATCATTACTACTAACATTACCATTGTTATTATTCACTTGAAATATTAAAGCTTAGAGATATTAATGAATGCATCCTTGGGTCACACAGCTAAAATCTGATTGAGCTGGGATTGACTGACTGGGCACTGACTGATCATGGGGTCTGAAGTCCTTACCTCAACATCACACTGCCACAAAGTCTTAGAATATGCCAAAATAGGCTGTGCATGGTGGTTCACGCCCTGTACTATCAGCACAGGGCGTGAATCACGAGGTCAGGAGTTCAAGACCAGCCTGTCCAATATGGTGAAACTCTGTCTCTACTAAAAATACAAAAATGAGCTGGGCTTGGTGGCCCGTGCCTGTAATCCCAGCTACTCAGGAGGCTGAGGCAGAAGAATCGCTTGAACCTGGGAGGCGGAGATTGCAGTGAGCTGATATTGTGCTGCTGCATTCGAGCCTGGGTGACGGGGCAAGACTCTGTCTCAGGAAGAAAGAAAGAAGGAAAGAAGGAAAGAAAGAAAGGAAGAGAGAGAAAGGAAAGAAAGAGAAAGAGGAAGGAAGGAATGAGGGAAGGGAGAAAGAAAAAAGAGAGAGAAAGAAGGAAAGGAAAGAAGGAAGGAAGGAAAGAAGGAAGGAAGGAAGAGAGGGAGGGAGGGAATATGCAAAAGTAGATGTGTTGGCAAGGCTCTTTGTTCTTTGCAGTGCTCCTTAATCCTCAGATTTGTTTATTTATTCAGTTAGTATTCATCAAGTACCTATATGTGCCCACACTGTGGTAGGCATTGAAGATACAGAGTGAATGTTACAGAAGTGATCCATACTTCATGGAGTTACTGATATGAGGAAGTGCCAGCGGGGTTTGGGAATTTGGGAAACCCTCTCTGAAGAAATGAGGATTATAGTGAGATCTGAAGGATGAGCTGAATGACCTAAGTGAGCTGGAGAGGAGAGTATCATACAAGGTAAATACCAAGGTGAGGTGATATACAAATGCCAAGCTTAGGTCCCCTTTCAAGGAACGACTTGATGCCCCTGGAGCTACCAGTGCCAGCCCCTTCAGGCACTGCCACAGCTGCAGGGAGACACCTCACCCAGGCTCACACCCTTCCACCATTTGTGAGCCATCTCTGATGAGCCACTTCAGCTTCAGAGCACTGTGCCTTGTTGGCTAAGGCTGTCAGGCTTGCATCTCAGCTTGATTTCTCCCTCTTCCCAATTCTGCTTCCGCCTCCTCCCTTCCCTGGGTGTTGACTCAAGAGCACTCTCTAATAAACATCCTGAACTCTAAACTCTGCCTCAGAGTGTGCTTCCTGGAGAATGCAATGTGCATTACAGAATGAAAAGCCTTGATGAGTAAGATGCTAAGAAGCATCCAGAATGGCTGTGGATTGTGTGGGAAACAGTGAGATGAGCCCAGGCCAAAAAGGAAGACATGGGCCAAATCATAAAGTAGCTGGTAAAACATGTTGAGGATTTTCCTAAAGACAGTGGCCAGTAGAAAGCCACTGTTGATTTTTAAACAGGAATGACATAATCAGATTTGCAGTTTTGAAATATCACTTTGGGCTCAGTACGATGGCTCACACTTGTAGTCGCAGCAGTTTGGGAGGCTGAGGCAAGCAGATTGCTTGAGCCCAGGAGATCAAGACCAGCCTGGGCAACATGGCAAAACTCCTCTACCAAAAAATCTAAAAATTAGCCAGGTGGTAGCACCCGCCTGTAGTTCCAACTACTCAGGAAGCTGAGGTGGGAGAATCACTTGAACCCTGGAAGGTTGAGGTTGCAGTAAGCTGTGTTTGTGCCAATGTACTTTAGCTTGAGTAACATAGTGAGGCCTTGCCTCAGAAAGAAAGAAGGAAGGAAGAAAGAAAGAAAGAAAGAGAAGAAAGAGAGAGAGAGAGAGAGAAAGAAAGAGAGAGAGAGAAAGAAAGAAAGAGAAGGAAAGGAAAGAAAGAGGGAGAGGGAGAGAAAGGGAAAGACTAGAAGGGGAAGAAAAGGAAGGGGAAGGAAGAAGAAATATCACTTTGGGCGCAGTGCAGGGGTTCTTTTGAAAATCATTTTCCTTCTTCTAGATATTAATGGTAAACAAAAAATACCAAACTGTCTTTCCTGTCTGTGAATCATTGCTTTTCATTCTCTTTCACCTTATCAGTAAAAGCTACTAAATCTGCTCCAATGTTTATGCAGTACAGTCATGTAAGGTATCATCTAGCATTAGCTTCTTGAGAAACTATAGGAAACAGTGTTATGTGCGGACGTGGCGAGTTCTCTCTTCTATGGTGATGAAAGCACAGTGTTCTGTGTTGCTGGAAAGGCATAAGGTGATAAGTCACTAAAGACATGACCTCGAGATACAACATCAAAAGAAAGACTTCCTGTCTATCATACATCTCTGGTTCTGCTTTCTTATGTTTATTCTTCACCTTAATTCCCAGATACATACAGTATTTATATGTATGTAACATACAGTAATTATATTAGCACAGTTCATTTGGACAGGAATAATTCGACCGTCAAGATTAGATTTTTTAAAGCATTGTTGCAGTGCAATTGACATACTATAACTGCATATATGTAAAGTGTATCGTATATAACATACACACATTTGTGAACTCATCATCAATAATCAAGAAAACAAATATTTCCAGCACCCCAAAATTTCACTGTCTCTTTTTGTCATCTCTGTCCTTTCTTTTCTCTCTCTCTCTTGCTGTCTTCCTTTCTTTCTCCCCCTGGCAACCACTGATGTACTTACTCTCACTATAATTACTTTGCATTGTCTTTAATTGTATATAAGTGTAATCAGGCAACATCCATTCCTTTTTGCCTGGCTTCCTCCACACAGCATAATTACTTTGAAAATTAGATGTAAAATGTTTAACTGAATTATATTCTATATAAGTCATCAGACTTGTTACACATAAAAAGCTTTGTATTTATTTACACATTTTATGCATTATAAGTACCACCAGTAGAAGTGATGCTCAGCTTTTTAAGTATAATTATGCACTGTGCCTCAGATTGAAAATTTTGATCTAGTAATCAAAGTAATTTTCCTTTGAACTTATAAACCAAAACACATGATCTATGGTTTTCCCTAGGAAGTCTGTATTTGATGAAACACAAATAAGGCATTTTATAAAAGACTCTCCTCTCGCAGAAAAATGTGGCCAAATAACCTAGAAAACTGGCAGCTGAAGAGCAGCTGTTATGAGATATGGAAGATAGAGGACACAGGGTGATCTACTGTATTTCTTTAAGATAATCAAACTGGAGGCTGCTCCTTCAACACAAATAACATATGCACCCACATGCATATATAAACAATACTACTCATTTTTCTTCCATAAATTGCTTTTAGCTCAGCTTAGTTCACTTTATATTACCATTTTAATTTTTTTATATCTCTAAAAAGAATAAAAACTAAAGATAGCTTTAAAAATATCATTATATCCAAACCTTGACACTATTTGATTCTACCTGTCAAATGCAAAACTTAGAATAGGTCATGAAATAACTTCTTTTAACTTTTTAAAAATATTTTTTTCATGTACATTACCAAGATGTATACTTAGGCACTCAGTGTCTGTTTCTCAAATGAATGAAACAAAGCTTTCTGCTCTGTGACTGCTTTTTCTCTGATACCATGTCTCCTTACTTTGGTATACCTGAAAAGCCAACATTACCACTTCCTTCAAGATAGCATACTCTTAATCTGATGGAAACGTTTGTAAAGTTCGTTAATATGTTTTTATTTTTTAATGTATGTGCCTTTATGTTTTCATCTTTTATTTTATTCCATGTAGCTTAGGTCTTTTTATATTGGTTTGGAGAAAGCATGGGTGACTATTTTCTACTTCTTAGTTTCTAGCTTACTATTTTGCAAATTAACTAACACAGCCTGGGAAAGGATGCCTTTTACGGTCCCATAGGACCTAGTACCATATACTTTGTAAGTTCAGAGTGGATTAAACTTGATGCTTATTATTTGCCAGTTAGGGATAATATAATCTTTAAATTTTTACATTGCACCTTCACTAACCAGAAACCATTGTTTTCTTTGATATGCATTAACTTCAATACATCACAAGAATGGAATCTTGTTATCTTGTGCTGGCTGGGAATTTTATGGCAGCAGGGAGGTTTGTATGGGTTATAGCTCAAGTTTTCTTTTGCTTGTCAAATGTTTTGTCTAGTTTTCATACTTCTGACAATATTTTTAAAGATCTTTTTTGTATATTTTAACTTGCACCTGATAATTTTTCAAAGAATTTTTTTAAATGTAATTCTTCAGCTCAGTAACCAGACAACCCATTTATGTTTTACCTCTGAGTGTATGCACCTACCTGAATTTGCATCTATTTGAAAAATAGTCTAAGATCCTTTGAAATTCTAGTGTGAAAAATAGTAATAGTAACATGAACTTTTGGTTTCTAGATAAATATGTATATCATTTGACTTACCTAAACAGAATATGAACAGTACTGATTTTCTTCTAGAGGCTTTAACACTAATTTTATTTGCAAACAAAGAAATTAAAAGAAAGAAAATTGAAAAAATTCATCTTGGGATTTCCTCTTATATTTTCCTCATAGTTTCTAGCTAAGAAACAATAAAGTTTAGTTGTAAGAAATGGTAACAACAAAGTTTAATTTTTAAATATCAGTTAAACCAAGGTAATGACATAACTCATGTCAGTTTAAAAAATATATCTCAAAAGGGAATCCTGTCTGATTCTTTCTTTCTCTCCTTTCTCTCTCTCTTCTTTCTTACATGGTTTGGCTTCTTTGTGTTCCTCACACAAATCTCATCTTGAATTGTAATTCCCAGGTGTTGAGGGGGAGACCTGGTGGGAAGTGATTGGATTATGGGGGTGGTATCCCCCATGCTGTTCTTGTGATAGTGAGTACATTCTTACAAGATCCGATGGTCTTATATATAGTAGTTTTTCCTGTGCTCACACACCGTCTGTCTCACCTGCCACCACGTAAGATATGCCTGCTTCTCCTTCCGCCATGATTGTACGTTTCCTGAGGCCTCCCAAGCCACATGGAACTGTGAGTCAATCAAACCTCTTTTCTTTATAAATTACCCAGTATCAGGCAGTTTTTCATAGCAATGTGAGAACAGACTAATTCATTCTCTTTCTTTCTTTCTTTTTCTTTTCTTCTTTCTTCCTTTCTTTCTTTTTCTTTCTCTCCCTCCCTGTCCCTGCCTCCCTCCTCTTTCTCTCTCTCTCTCCCTCCCTTCCTTCCTCCCTCCCTCCCTCCTTCCGTCCGCTTGCTTTCTTTCCTTCTCTTTCCTTCTTTCTTTCTTCCTTCCTTCCTTTCTTTTTTTCTCTTTTCTTTTTTTTTCTTTCCTTTCCTCTTTCTTTCTTCTTGGTGAAGATCTTCCTCTGTACCCAGGCTGGAAGTGCAGTGATGCAATCATAGCTCACTGCAATTTTGAACTCCTGGGCTCAAGATCCTCCCACCCCAGCCTCCTGAGTAGCTGGGACTACAGGCACATGCCACTGCACCCAGCAAGTTTTTTGTTTGTTGCTGTTGTTGTTGTTGTTTTGTAGAGATGGGGTCTTGCTATGTTGCCAAGGCTGGTCTCCAACTCCTGGCCTCAAGTGATCCTCCTGCCTTAGCCTCACAAAGTGAGTGCTGGGATTACATGTATGAGCCACTACACCCAGCTCTATCTGACTTTTTTATTCATACCAACCCCTGCAAGTCCTAAGGCAAATCGTTGGCTCTTTTCATTCCACCACACTATACAGACGGGCTACAGAGGAGCACCAGCACCCTTTCAGGGTCGTCCCCTAAGTCTACATGCCCAGCTCTTTAGTTCTCCCATTGAATCCTTTTTCGTTGCACCATATGCCTTATTATTGATTTGAATAATAAATAAAATGTTGATATTTCTACTGCTAAGTCAGTACTGTGTCCATAAACTGAATTTCCCAGCTTTGCTTGGAACATGGTGCTCACTAGAGGAATGGAAATTCAGTTTAAAACAATAAATAGGGAAAGCAGAAAGAGTAAACAAGATGTGGAAGGGTGAGGCTTACTCTGATGAGTGACTAAGTAGGCAGCTTCCTGTGAGCCCTTTAAAGAATGAGTTTTTATAAAATGTTCTGCCCTATTAGTTCTTAGCTGGAAAGCAGATCAGCTTGAAAAGATGCTGAAAGTTAGGTAAAACACAGATATATAGGGTTTAATTTTTAAATGTAAAAGAGACTATGTTATTCAAATAGTCACGATCTCTAAAATGGTTCATCTTCTTTTTTTGTTTTTTTTTTTGGGTTTTTTTTTGAGACAGAGTCTCACCTCTGTTACCCAGGCCAGAGTACAGTGGCATGATCTTGGCTCACTGCAACTTCCACCCCTGGGTTCAAGCAATTCTCCTGTCTCAGCCTCCTGAGCAGCTGGGTCTACAGACACCTACCACCACTCCTGGCTAATTTTTGTATTTTTAGTAAAGATGGGGTTTCACTGTATTGGTCATGCTGGTAAAATGGGTCATCTTCTGTTACATTTTTATTTATTTTTTTATTGTTTCTTTTTCAGTATTCAAAATAATTCTGTTACATTTTAATAAGCAACTGATATTCATATTCATATAGATTCCTAATCTAGAAATTCAATCCTTAAACTAGATCCTTTATGCATTGTATAAAATATAAATTCATTTCCTTCATTAAATGTCATGTAAATTTATAACACAATAGCACCTGTTACAACTTTTAAATATCGAATGGGCTTTAAATGCTCAGCACCACTGAGAAACTTGCTGTTGCCCTGTGTCTGTCAGTGTTTTTGCTCTAAGTTCAATGTACATTTTACAACAACAAACCACAGTTTTTTTTCTTTTTTGAGACAGGGTCTTGTTCTGTTGCCCAGCCTGGAGTTCAGTGGCAGTAAGCACTGCAGCCTCAACGTTGGGGCTCAAGTGATCCTTCTACCTCAGCCTTCCAAGTAGCTGGGACTACAGATGTGCACCACCACACCAAGCTAATTTTTTTTATTTTTCGTAGAGATGAGGTCTCATTATGTTGCCCGGGCTGGTCTTGAACTCCTGGACTCAAGCGATCCTCCTGACTCAGTCTCCCAAAGTGCTGGGGTTTCTGGCATGAGCCACCGCCCAGCCACAAACTACATTTTACTCTTTTCTTTTTATTTACATTCCCCAACGCAGTGCTATGTACAGAACTGATGCTTAATAAATACCTGATTGGTTGAGTTCTGTGAATGTGAGATGTCTATAAGTAGCCATGGTTAGAAATTCATGCTCAAAGGAAAGAGCATGGGAAGTTTGAATGAATCCTTGATCAGGAACATACAAGCAATGTGACCCTGAGGAAGTTACTTAACTTCTCTGAGCTTCAGTCTTCTTAATAAAATGAGATATCATCTCACGCCAGTTAGAATGGTGATCATTAAAAAGTAGGAAACGATAGATGCTAGAGAGTATGTGGAGAAATAGGAACACTTTTACACTGTTGGTAGGAGTGTATATTAGTTCAACCATTGTGGAAGGCAGTGTGGTGATTCCTCAAGGATATAGAACCAAAAATACCATTTGATCCAGCAATCCCATTACTGGGTATATACCCAAAGAATTATAAATTATTCCACTATAAGGACACATGCACACATATGTTAATTGCAGCACTGTTCACAATAGCAAGGACTTGAAATCAACCTAAATGCCCATCAGTGATAGACTGGATAAAGGAAATGTGGCACATATACACCATGGGTTACTATGCAGCCATAAAAAAGGATGAGTTCATGTCCTTTGCAGGGATGTGGGTGAAGCTGGAAACCATCATTCTCAGCAAACTAACACAAGAACAGAAAACCAAACACCATATGTTCTCACTCATACGTAGGAGTTGAACAATGAGAACACATGGACACAGGGAGGGGAATATCACACACTGGGGCCTGTCGGGCCATGGGGCCTAGGGGAGGGATAGCATTAAGACAAATACCTAATGTAGATGATGTGTTGATGGGTGTAGCAAACCACCATGGCACATGTATACCTGTGTAACAAACCTGCATGTTCTACACACGTATCCCAGAACTTAAAATGTAATTTTAAAAAATGAGGATAATAATAATTGCCTCAGCATTATTGCAGACATTAGACATAAATGATTTAAAGTGGCCCACAGCCCTGAATTCATGATGCTACTCCCCCTTGACAGATGAGGAGGACAGGGATTATTACTGAAGTAATTCATACATGATCACACATCCATTAAATGCCAGAGCCAGAGTCCAACACCAGCTTTGTCAGACTCTGCATCCAGTATGTAATATTTCCTATATTGTGATCACTTTTTGGAAAGGTCATGTCCAGGGTAGATAATGAATAAGACTAAGACGGGCACTAAAATGAAGGCAGGTAACAAATGAGGATAATGCCTTTCACACTTTGTGATCATGACCTACAAGCATTATGTTGTAAACCCTGAATACATACAACTATACAAAACTATATGTTCTGGGATAACTATACAAAACTATAAGTTTTATATAGTTGTTTGTATTCAGGGTTTACAGTGTAATGCTGTGGGTCATGATCACAAAGCTTACTGCACATGTTGTAGTCAGACATCTATTTTCTATTGTATTTCACATTTTAAAAATTCTGATTATAGCAGGCTGGATGGTGGGGGCCCAGGGAGGTGTTGAGCTGCATGGGTCATTTAACAACCTCAGTTACAGGTCACCAGGCAGAGCTCTCTGCAATCTCTGCAGCCTCCATCTCCTCGTCTGGTTGCAGTCTTTGCCCTGGTGGCTTCACTCAGTTGCAGGGAGCTGAGGACCGGTCCTTGCATGGCCACAGGTATAGGTCAGCCTAGAGCGTCAGGATTCACAGGCCACATAGGTCAAGAAACAGGAAGACAGGGCCCTGGCTACGGGGAATAGGTGCATTTCATGTGGGTACCTGTTTGCTCGGTCCTTCATGAAACTGAGATAAATGGAAGAGCAGAGTCATAAAGGAGGAAACTCGTGCAAATGGTCAGAAGAGTGCAGCCACCAGAGTCATATTAAAGGGCCAGACAGACAAGGAAGATGAAGTTTGGCTGTCTCTTTCTCCTGAAGCCTACTTTGGTTTTGTCTTAAGCCAAGTCAAGACTTTACAGGCTCCTTGTCATTCTTCACCAGTGAGTCATGGAGACTGTCATGAGAATGCTGTACACATTGCTGCTCACAAGGACTGAGAAGATGGAACTTGGGGAGAGCTGCTGATGGAGAGGCTTAGAACAGCTCCAGTTCAAATTTGGAAGTGGTTTTGGGAAGCTGAAAGACTAGAGGTGAGGAGTGATTACTAGGCTCGTTGGCATTGGGGAAATTTCAGTGTCCAGAGAACTTAACTTCTGATAAAATCATGGAACTGAGAAATAAAACTGTATGACCAATCCTAAACAAGAGCACCGTATTGACCGTATTGCTATTTCACATCCAAGGTAGCTATATTGCTAGAGCCAATATGTTGAAAAGATATAGTCCAAGTAGACCTCTCAGGGGAGCTAACATCTTTGGGGCAGGAGACTTGAGGAGTATGGACAATCTAGAGCAGTATTACAGAGAAACAAACTCTGTAAATGTCTCTCACAATCACAATGTGTATACAGTAAATAGTATTAAAATTAAATGGCCGCTGCATTTGATAATGCTATTCACTAAGTGATACAAAAAAACATTTATTTGCTTAGGTTAAAAGTGTATGGGGGCGGGGCAGCCTTCTTAGTCAGATAGGTCTTTATATGCATTGGAAATATCTTGAGTATTTTGACCTTTAGAATAAAGGGGAAGCTGCCGGTAACTTCTCATTTTGATCCTGCTAATTTCTGGGTTACATATGTAAATTTAAAAAAATGTTTTAAAGCTTGTTTCATGACATCTTTTCAGTGACAGAAAGAAACAGAAACAAAAGGCTTGTTATGATTTGCTAAATTGATTTGACACCTCACTAATGGATCATAACCCATTTTGAAAAACTCTAGCCTGGGAACGGTGGCTCAGGCCTGTAATTCCAGCACTTTGGGAAGCTGAGGTGGGAGGATCATGAAGTCAGGAGATTGAGACCAGCATGGCCAACATGGTCCATCTCTACTAAACATTAGCTGGGCATGGTGGTGCACACCTGTAGTCCCACTACTAGGGAGGCTGAGGCAGGGGAATCACTTGAACCTGGGAGGCGGAGGTTACAATGAGCCAAGATTGCACAACTGCACTCCAGTCTGGTGACAGAGCAAGCCTCCGTCTAGAAAAAAAGAAAAAGAAAATCTCTTAATTGGGAGATTGTTATAGTAATCCATGTAAGACACATTGGATTAGTAAGCAGAACTAAAGTAGTGGCAGTGGAAATGGGAGAAACAGATGTGACAATTATTTGAGAAGTAGAATCAACATGTCCTTATGATTGTTTGAAGGAAACAAACACAGTGAGAAGGTTTCAAGCTGGGATAACCAGTTACCATTCTACACATAGGGAGCACTGGAGGAACATCAATTATGATGGTGAATGGATTCTATTTGTGATGCCTAGGGCCATCCAGATGAAGATGTCTTGTAAGCAGTTAAAAGTGTGAGTTGGAGAAAAGGAGAGGCGTCCGGGTTGGAGATACAACGTCATCAGTATGCAGGTGGTGTTGGAGTCATGGCAATGGATGAGACTACCTGGAGGACTGGGGGGAAGCTGAGGCGATAGTGGCTGGGGATTCACTGCAGGAAAGGCAGAGGGAGAAGGGGAAGAGAGGAGTCAGACAGATTCCAGAAAGGTAGAAGGTAGAAGAGAAGAGCCGTTGAAAAATGCTTTTAGTTATGTGTTCTCATGATATCATGCACTGTTGATAGCACTGAATCAAGGTAGAGCGTGGGTGGAAGAAGGTGCGTGTCAAGGCAGTGTACCAAAGAGTGCTGGCACTGTAGTAGGACGAGTCCCCAGTCAACCTGCACCTCTGCTGGTGGGTTTCTTCCCTACGATATGAGAGCTTTGGTTAAATGATCTCTGTGGCATTTAATTTGAAGCAGAGGGTAGATGGGTGTAGAATATGGGAAGATATGAAAACTAACCCATACACTCATTTATTCAACAAATATTTATGAGTTCCTATGATATTTACATACTGTTTTAGTCATGAGGACATGATGATGAACCAGACTGACTGTAAAATCTGACACGAGAGTGAGGGACACAGACCATAAACAACTAAACAATTTAAATAGGGTGTATTTTCAGGTACTGATAAGAACGCTGAAGAAAAATAAAGTGAGCAATAGGGTAATCTGGGCAGACTTCTTTCTGTATCTGTGTGAGGACATGTTATAGTAATCCATGTAAGAGATGTTGGCAGCAGAACTAAAGTAGTAGCAGTGGAAGGCTACTGCCCTACTGTGTGAGGACCAAACCAAGTGAGGGTGCATTAATGCCAGGGGCTTACTGAA
The DNA here is from genome assembly GCA_963574635.1 of Cheracebus regulus. Taxonomy (NCBI): domain Eukaryota; kingdom Metazoa; phylum Chordata; class Mammalia; order Primates; family Pitheciidae; genus Cheracebus; species Cheracebus regulus. The sequence continues at coordinate 33,173 of CAUYQU010006087.1, forward strand.
GACACTTCCTGGAGTGGCAGACCCGTGCCAAGGTCTGCAGCAGGAATGACTAGGCATATCCGAGAAACAGTAGAAAGGGCAAGCTTACGTAAAGGCACTACAAAGGGAGAGCTGAAGATCATGACTTAGAATCTAAACCGAACTAGCTTGGGCCTTGGCCACAGATTTCTTTTGCAACTAAGAAGCTATTGGAGGGTTTTGAGCAGGTGAATGGCTTAATGATTTCTGTTTTTCAAAGTTCACTTTGGTCGTTGTGTGGACCATAGATGGCAAAAATAAAAGCAGGGAAATATGGTAGAGATCAATGATTTTAGTATTCCTGGTAAGAGAAAATGAGGGTGGATTAAAATGGCAGGTTGAGAGCTAGTACCAACTAACCTTAATTGAGCACCTACTATATCCAGCCTTAATTCTAAGTACTTTATATGTGTTAGCATTATTTCTACAAACAACCCTGTGAAGTAGGTGCTATTGTTATCTCTATTTTACATATGAAGAAAATGAAGCAGAGAGGTGAAGTCACTTGGCCAGGATTACACAGCTAGTAAGTTTAGAGCCAGAATTCAAACCTAGTCAATCTGCCTCCAGAGCTTGCCTGCTTAATCTCTGATCTAGACAGAAATCAGCATAGAATTTGAAGATGCAGCTGACAGATCTTGATGGATTTAATGTTGAGTATGAAGGAGAGGACAAGGATCAAGGAAGACTCCCAGGACTTTGTCATGAGCAACTGTGTGATATTTATTAAGATGAAGAACACTAAACAGGAGAGCAGGAATCAAAATTCTGCTTTGTCTTGACAGAGAGTCTTATGCTTGTGATCCCAACACTTTGGAAGGCTGAGGCAGGCGGATTGGCTCAGGAGTTCAAGGACAGCCTGGCCAACATAGCGAGACCTTGTCTGTACTAAAAATTTGAAAAATTAGTCAAGCATGGTGACCCATGCCTGTAGTCTCAGCTACTTGGAAGAATGAAGTGGGAGGATTGAGCCCAGGAGATGGAGGCTGCAGTGAGTTACAATCACGCCACTGCACTTTAGCCTGGGCGATAGAGCAAGGCTCTGTCTCAAAAAAAGAAAAGGAAAGAAATTCTTCTTAGAACATATTGTATTCAAGACGTCACATTGACATAGACAGGTAGAGGCATTTAGGAGGCACTCCAAGACCTTTCTTACTTGACAACAGACTGCTCTGTTTAAATATAAAGAAGAAACAATATAGCATTATGTTAGCAAAGAATGCTGCTGAAATCAAGCTTTACAGCCTCTCCCCAAATTCTTAGTAAAATGAAGTTCCCATTTGGAGAATTGAGCGGAATGATTTGCTAATATAACCACAGCAAAATACCCATGCCAGCCAAGTTCTCACTTTTATCAGCAGCTAGTCAGTGAGCAAAGGTTCTTAATAAGAAGCTCCCAGAAATCTCATTACCTCAGACCTCAGACAGGAGCACCACATACCTGCAACCCTTAACTTTCACGGAAGGCAACTTCTCCCAGGTAGAGAAGGAAAGTTGCCGTTGATGTTGCCACCCTAGTGCCCCTGCCTCCACTGCTGCTTGGACCACTGCTCAGGTCACTGGACCTTGCCCGCGTGACACACAAGATTGCACAATCCCAAACCTGCTCTGACTTTCAAAACACTGTCCCCTTGTTCCCCACCACCCCCTACTTCGGTATTTGACTTTTTACTTCATCTGACCTCAGGTGATTCAACCTCTTTAGGCAGGCTCAAACTTAAGATTCACTCACCTAGTCTTGCTACCACCCGTGCTGAACGTGATGTCTCGGAGCACTTTGTGTGAGACCCTGTCCTGGGAACGCTCTCTACAGTGACTACATGGTGGTCACACAGGTGTAGACATTTTTAGCACTCATCAAACTAGACATATAGATAGCACAATTTAAAAATACCTCCGTTTTTTAAAACGATATTATGCTAGATGCTTTTCAAATAATTTTTTCCTCTCAAGAAGCTTACAATCTGAAGGCATGATATGAAACAAGAGCAGGCAATATCTAAATGCCAAATAAATAACCCTGAAACAAAGGTATGGTAATTGGATTGTAAAGGAAAACTTCACGGAGAACATGATACTGATTTAAACATTAGAATATAGTAGACTGAAGAAGAAAAAAGAGAGAGAAGCAATTATTTTGCTACATTAAATATGGTTGTGCGCTCCTCTCTTGCAATATTCTTTTCCTTGGATCCATCCATGACATGACCCTCATTGTCCTCTTTCTTCTCTGCGTGATCTTTCACTAGGCAAGGGAAATGACACAAGGCAAGGTGTAAGCATGAGAATCAAAAGAAATTTTAGGAGACAGTTGGTAAACCAGCCTGGGCTTGTTTTCAGAAACTGGAGATTAATATTGGGAGAGACCCATTTATTCAGAATCTTCATGCCAGGATAAGAAGTTTAGAAAGTATGGGTTGGGGTACAATATTGTAAGGAGGTAATGAAGTGGTTGAGCAGAAGAATGTTCTCTGCATTTTAAAGGAAATTGATCCCCTCCTGTATTCTACTGAAGAATCACTGGCTGATGTGGCTCAGTGGGAGACAGGCCTTCTGCATATTCTCTAACAAAGCCTTTGGGGACAAGAGCCAAAGAAAATGTCCCATCTCTGGGTGTTTAGCTTTTCATGCAGACTTGGCCTTGTTTTCATTTCACTCCAGACCCTTTTCTGTCTTTACTCTGAGCTCTTATTTCAGCAGTATTTTTACATTTTTATTTATTAATTTTTTTTGAGACAGTCTTGCTCTGTCACCCAGGCTGGAGTGCAGTGGTGCAGTAACGGCTCGCTGATCCTCTCACCTCAGCGCCCCCAAGTAGCTGAAACCACAGACATGCACCACCATGCCTGCCTACCTTTTTATATTTTTTGTAGAGACGGGGTTTCACTGTGTTGCCCAGGCTGGTCTCAAACTCCTGAACTCAAGCCATCCGCCCACCTCAGCCTCCTAGAGTGCTGGGATTACAGGCATGTGCTACCACGCCCGGCCTACATTTTCTTCTTGACTTTAACCAATCTTTAATATAGAGACCTGTGTTAAGTGCTCTGAAGGCTCACCTACTTTTCTAACAATTTTTTCTAAAGAATTCTGGTGACAGAGAAGAAATCAACCTCTTTAGTCCTTATTCTCTTTAATTATTTTGCTACATTAAATACTGTTGAGCTCTCCTTTTTTTGCAGTATTCTTTTCTTGGATTCATCCGTGGTATGACTCTCGTTATTCTCTTTCTTCTCTAGGTAATCTCTGCCTCTTATCAGTTTTTCCAATCTTCCAGCATCTCATAGTAAACAATTCCTCAAGACTCCATCATTACCCTTCTCTTCCACATTTTCTACGATGCAATCTTATCCACAACTGCATTTTAAACTATCTTCTCAGTGCAGATGATTCTAAAGATGGATCATCAAATGATTGGTATTTGTTTTTACCCAGATGCCTGTGCAACAGCTCAGTGTCAGCATGCCCCAAAACAAGCCATTTTCTTTTCTAAGGTAACCCTTCCTGGTGGCTTCCCCGTTTGCAGAAGACGACATCATTATATTATAAAAATTTTCTCCTGAAAACCTTAACATACATAGACTAAATCCTTTTTCTCGACATTTCTTTTCAACCTTTTGACTTTTTTAAAGCCAATTAACATTCTATCCTATTTCTTACATGCTAATTCTCATCTATATTCTTTTTCATTTTCCCTACTACCTATTAGATCAAGCCTTCATTCCCACTTACATTGACCATTTAAAATCATCCAAGAAAGTTCACTTGAATGTGTCCTATATACTGCTGCCAAAATATTCTCCTTAAGACCCTGTGGCCAGGCATGATGGCTCAGGCCTGTAATCCCAGCACTTTGGGAGGCTGAGGCAGGTGGATCACCTGAGATCAGGAGTTCAAGATCAGCCTGGCCAACATGGTGAAACCCTATCTTTACTAAAATTACAAAAAATTAGCCAAGCTTGGTGGTGCATGCCTGTAGTCCCAATTAATTAGGAGGTTGAGGCAAGATAATTGCTTGAACCTGAGAGGAGGAGGTTGCAGTGAGCCGAGATGGTACCACCACACTCCAGCATGGGCAACAGAGCTAAATGCCATTTCGAAAAAAAAAAAAAAGGACACCGTGTCACTCCTCTGCTCAGAATCCTTCAGTGACTCCTATTCTCTTAAAGCAATAAAGACAAAACACCTCACCCCAGCATCCAAAGCTCTTGGTACACTAAATCCAATCTACCTTTCTAAATTTATATGGTATCATTCTCTTTCCAGTGTCATGTGATCCATACAAACAACTACTCACAATTTCCTAAACATTTCCCACACTCTCTTATACCCATGTTTCTGCTTACACCGTCTGTCATGATTACCTGCTCCAATAGAATCCCCCCATCCACCAAGGTCCAGCTCAAATTCAAGTTGCATCAGTCAGGAATGAGGAAAAAAGGACTTTGCAAGAAACTGGGTAACTCTACATGTACTTTTCACACTCTATCATATCTAGTGCAGTGACCATTGCAAAATAGGTTTTCAATCAGTGAATGTGGAGATGTTATCCGAATGTAAAGATACCCACCTTAATATCTCCAATGCAGTCCTAAAATTTTTTATATAAATTTTTTACTTTTTAAAAATCATGTTTTGGTTGGGCATGGTGACTCATACCTGCAATCCCAGTACTTTGGGAGGGAGGTCAAGGTGGGAGGATCGCTTGAGGCCAGGAGTTCAAGATCAGCCTGGCCAACATAGTGAGACCTTGTCTCAAATTGTTTTTGTAATTAAAAAATAACTATGTGTAACTCATTAATACATTTCATCATGAAAAAGAAATCAAATATTTAATAAAAAGTTGAAGGCTGTTGATCATCTCCAATCTAGTTCTCTACAAAGATGGTCAGTCAATTGTGCCATTTATGTCTTTCCAAGATCCATCCCTGTGCATTTGTGTACCTATACAAATAAGAAGCTGTGTACCTATACAAATAAGTAATTGCATTATAAATGATGAATTAATACATATTTAGTTATAAGAATGCTGAATTCTAAGTTTAAAATCAATGTACACATGGATATGAAATACTCATAAGCAGTGTCATTATAACCATTTTGAGTATATAGATATTCTTAATAATAACGTTGTATTTTTTGAGCATTTATTCTACCAGGGACTCTTCTAAGTGCTTTAGGTAAGTTATTGAATTCTTACAATCTGTAACTGCCATTATAATCCTCTTCATAGAGATAAGGAACTACACCCCTATCAAAGTTTGATAGTATACCTGGGGTCACACTTTCCAGCTAATAAGTAGAAGAGCTGGTGTGCTGACCCACGGAGTTTGGCTCCAGAGCTTGTATTCTTCATGCTTCATGCTACTGTTCATGGGGACAGGAAACTGTTGACCGTGACTTTTTCTGCTCTGTCCTACAGTTCCTCCTCCATAGTGGTGAGCTCCATCCCTGGGCTCATTGCTGTCCATGTGCACATATTTCTGATGACTGCCTGGTAGTAGCTCTGATCTGACTATTCAGCTAAATTGACAGGGAGAGGAGACTAAAATTAAACAGCTACTTGATTATATTCATTCAACCCATAAGCTCTGAATAGCCTTTAAAAAGTTGAATCCTTGAATAGACAACTAACAAGTTCTGAAATTGAAAGCAGTGATTAATAGCCTATCAACCAAAAAAAGCCCAAATCCAGGTATGTTCACAGCCGATTTCTGCCAGACATACAAAGAGGAGCTGCTGTCACTCCTTCTGAAACTATTCCAAAGAATCCAAAAATAGGGACTCCTTCCCAAATCATTTTATGAGACCAACATCATCCTGATACCAAAACCCGGCAGACTCAGCAAGAAAAGAAAACTTCAGGCCAAACATAGATGCAAAAATCTTCAATAAAATACTGGCAAACCGATTGCAACAGCACATCAAAAAGCTTATCCACCATGATCAAGTAGGCTTCATCCCGGGGTTGCAAGGCTGGTTCAACATATGCAAGTCTATAAACGTAATTCACCACATAAACAGAACCAAAGACAAAAACCACATGATTATCTCAATTGATGCAGAGAAGGCCTTTGACAAAATTCAACAGCCCTTTATGCTAAAAACCCTCAATAAAGTAGGTACCGATGGAACGTATCTCAAAATAATAAAAGCTATTTACAACAAACCAACAGCCAGAATCATGCTGAATGGGCAAAAACTGGAAGCATTCCCTTTGAAATCCGGCACTAGACAATGATGCCCTCTCTCACCACTCCTATTCAATATAGTA
>CAUYQU010006088.1:0-57908 GCA_963574635.1 Cheracebus regulus
TTTTTTGAGATAGAGTCTCACTCTGTTGCCCAGGCTGGAGTTCAGTGGCATGATCTCAGCTCATTGCAACCTCCACCTCGCTGGTTCAAGTGATTCTCCTGCCTCAGCCTCCTGAGCAGCTGGGATTACAGGCATGCACCATCATGCCTGGCAAAGTTTTGTAGTTTTAGTAGAGACAAGGTTTTGCCATGTTGGCCAGGCTGGTCTCGACCTCCCGACCTCAGGTGATCCACCCACCTCGGCCTCCCAAAATGCTGGGATTACAAGCATGAGCCACCGCACCCAGCTGAATGTGGAAAGCTTTAATGAGCCAAAAGAACTGCATTTGTTCATGCATTCATTTTTTCATGCGGTTCATCTTTAAGTATTGGGTGAACCTTGTTCTCAGTATAGGAAATACAAGGGTACAAAGCCGTGGTCTGTGGCACACTCCATTGGGGTGTCAGGTAGGAGACAGTACCCAAAACAGTGACAACACTGGGCTCAGTGCTTTGACCAGAGTGTCCCAGAGCAAAGAGGGGGCACAAAGGAGGGCATTTCGGCAGCTTGGGTTGCGGTTCAGTTTCTGCCACATAAGGTCCCAAAACTGTCTGTGAAAGAGGGAGGAGCACAGGGTAGTGGGTCAGAGGCCACTGGAAGAGGGTGTCTTTGGGACATGCAGTCTTTCCTCACAGTGGGGTACGGGAAGGATGTGTGGGCACAGGCTGGATCTGCAGTTTGGTGTAGGGCTCGTAAGATTGCACTTCTGGTCAGAGTGCATGACTCTGGCTCTGACTATAGCTGTGTTGCCGTAGGCAAATTACTTAACCTCTTTGGACCTCATGGGTCTTACTTGCAAAGTGGGGACAATCACAGTACCTACTTCACGCACACGTTGTAGGGATTAAAGGCACAGGTGCATGAACAGCACTTTGCACAGGGCGAGGTGTGCAGCAAATTCTTGGTCAAGGCTGACCACTACCTCAAGGCTTGGGCTTCACCTTGAGGGCAACGGGGAGCCACTGAAGGCTTTAGGGAGAGGAATGACCTGGACAGATGTGAGTTTTTTAAAATATCCCTCTTACTTGGTGGGTTGGAGATCCTAGCTTTCTAATTTAAGGCATTTTATTGGCCTGACAAGTCAATGAATTAATCATTCTATACCTGTTGAACACTTACCATGTGCTTTTGCTACATCAGATGTCTGGAGAATGGAAAAATAATACACACACACACACACACACACACACACACACACACACACACACGAAACAAGTATGTGGTATTCTAAAAAACAGAGCATTTATTTATTTTAAAATTGTGGCCAATACTGTAAAACCTGTAGCTACCAGGATGAAATCGCTTTTGTCAGACCCAGGAAAAACAGGGTTGGGAAGGCACCAAGGAGAGGGGACTCCTGCCTACATGTCTGAGATAAAAACTGTTTCCGAGGACTTCCTTAAAACCCTCTGTGCATCTACTGCTTTGGTGAGGCTAGACAATACTAGACATTCTTCAGGACTGCAGAAATGCAGATAAGATGCTCTTGGAAGAACACGTGCCCAGCACTGGCATCTCCACCAATGAGCTGATGACAACTCTGTCTTTAAGCCTCTAGAACCAATGAACTCTGTTTCTAAGCAGCTTATGGAAACGTCTGTTTGCTAATAACAGCTCCTCCTTACCCTTCCCTAGCCGAATGCACTGGTGGCTTGCTATTCCATGCATTCTGTATTATTCTGGATTGTAATTCCTATTTCTATTTCCAAGTAAATCTAACATATTTAGAGATACTTTTCTCTAGTGTCTTTTTTCTTTTTTTAGATTTACAATACACCTAACATTTCCCATCTTAGTCATTATAAGTGTACGGTTCAGTAGTGTTAAGTACATTCACATTGTTGTACAATCAATCTGCAGACCTTTTTCATCTTGCAAAACTGAAACTCTGAACCCACTAAACAGCTCTCTATTTCCCCTCCCCCCGCTTTTGGCAACCTCTATTCTACTTTCTGTCTTTCTGAGTTTGAATATTCTGGTTACCTCATACAAATGGAATCATACAGTATTTGTCTTCTTGTGTCTGGCTTATTTCTCATAGCATAACCTCTTCAAGGGTCATCTATATTGCAGTGCGTATCAGAATTTTCTTCCTTTTTAAGGTTGAGTAAAATTCCGTTGTATGTCTATACCACTGTGAATGAAAAATAAATCTTGGGACCCCCAAATCACTAAGCCAAAAAGAGGAGTCAAGCTGGGAACTGCGTCAGGCAAACCTGCCTTCCATTTTTTATTCCTAAATAAGATAGCTACAAAGATCTTAAAAATCTGCATAACTCTCTCACAATTTGCCCACTAGGAAATTCCTTGTGGGCTCCAAGATCTTTACCCTAAAACAGTTGTGTTCAATTTCACCCCACAAAGTAAATGGATCGCTTATCTTCACAGGCACAGGACAAAGGACAGAACTCAAAGTCATCCCTCTGCTCACCTGAGACAAATACATCCCTGATGGCTTCCTGTGCCCTGTGTTTATTTTCTCTTATGTAGAAATGCAGGTTCACTGAGCTAGATGGATGCATAGTGTAAGACTGATCTCACATGTGAAAGACTGATCAAAGACTCAAAAGAATGCAACCATTTGCCTATCTACCCACACCCTTTATAAAAAATTTATTCCTTGTTTCTCAACATTTGCCCCTTCTCTTTAAAACATTAAGCCCTCAAAATAAACTTTGAAGAAAGGCACAGACCTGTTTTCCAGGTGTGTGTTCTTAATCTTGGCAAAATAAACTTCCAGATAGATTGAGACCCATCTCAGGTACTTTTTGGTTTATGTCGTATTTTGATCATCCACTCATCTACCTGTGGGCACTTGGGTTGCTTCTACCTCCTGGCTATTGTGAATAATGCTGCTATGAACATGGATGAACAAATGTCTTTGTGAGAACTTGCTTTCACTTCTTTTTGGTATATATATATATATATATATATATATATATATATATACATACATATATATACTCAGAAGTGGTATTGCTGGACCATATGATAATCCTAAAAAAAAAAAACCAAAAAGCATTTATTTAAAAAATAAAATGTAACATTACTGAAAGAAGTGGAAAAGATAATAAAAATGCGTCTGTAAGCAAATCAACTGAAACCAGCATTTGTTATTGCTTTTATGTGTTTCCTCCATTACTTGTACTTAAAGTGTACATTCTTGTCAAAGTTAATGGACGTAGAATTTTCCATTACAAATTTTTCACTATAAAAAGGTTTTAATGTTAGTAGTTTTTACAAAAAGCATCAATTAAATGTCTGTTTAATTTTAAATCATTGATAATTGCTAATTTACTTAACCTTTCCCCTGTTATTGGGTTGAATGCTTTAACAAGGAGTCACTGCTATTTTTATTATTGGATGTTTCTAGATAATTAGTGCCCTGAATGTGTTTTCCTGAGTAAGACAGTAAATCTTAGGTAAAAGAATGTGAAAGAGGTGATATGTGTATTTTATTTTGTACTGCCTGGTTTTATTTTTATAACTCTTAATTAGAAAACAAAGATTAAATGAGACAAAGTTACAAAATGCCTAGCAGTGTCTGGCATGCAGTAGGTGCTCAATATGTGTTTATCTCTAAAATAAAGCCCAAAACATTTATAAGCCCAAATAATGCCTGACAATGTCAGTGAATTTATTGAAAACATACATGCTTCTTCAGGAGCTAGTCTAAGTGATTGACATGGATCATTTCATTTAATTGCTCACAATACCCTCTAGGGTAAGTTCCTATCATTCCCATTTCAAAGATGGGAAAACAGATTCAGCAAAGTTCCCTGACTTGCCCAAGGCGATGGGCTATTAAGTGAGAAAGTCAGGATTTTCACAGGTCTGATACTATATAGCATCCATGACTTCAATCCCTTCCCTGTATTGCTGCTAGTGACTACATAACCAGGGGACTACATAGCATATGTAACAGAGTGAAATAAAAGACAAGCCCAAATCAGTTACATTATTCATTTCAAGCCCTCAACATTTCCTTTCTGGCCACTGACACAGAGTAACTGTACAGTGAATATTACTTGGATGAAAACTAACATGTGATATAAACCAGTTATGGAATTAATGATGGGCAGGCTACTACTTCCATAACCTGTCCCACAGCAGACAGCCTCAATCAATCACCCAATCTCACAGAAGACATCCTTAATCAATTGCAGCACCATTTTTTCCTGAACCAAGAGGACTCACTTTACTTTTGTGCATAGTACTCCTGGATCAGTGTCCCCACTGGGGAGTGGCACTGCCACCTAAGATGGAGTAGGAGGTCATTGATGTCCCAGCATTTTCCCATACTTTTTCTTTGAGTTTTATAGTTTCTCAAGTTTGCAAGTGTAATGATGAGTGTCTCACCTATTTTTCTTCTTTGTTTATTTCCGTCTAGGTATACTTTCTTTGGGGGCATGCAAAGGATATTATCCAGTCTTTCAAAACACTGGAAAGGTAAAAATTGTGGGTAATTGCTTTATATGTTGAATTTGGCGTTCATTTAGAATTATTAAAACTCATCCCTGCCATCTTGCTTTGGTTATAAAAACAGACAAACTCTCCACTTGGTCCTGAAAGCTAAGCCCTCACTTGTGGCTGAGAGAAGAGAGCCTCTGTTTTTGGCTCCTCCCTGGGACAAGTCCAGAGGTAGCATGGGGTGGGTTTGAATATTGAATTTGAATCTGCATCTTAGACACTTTTGCCTTTTGACCCTCAGTTTCCTCATCTATAAGAGAGAGATGAAGGGAAGAAAATGGAATTTCATTTTTTAACCATCATAAATTCTCCGTTGAGATGTTGGCCTGAAAACAAAGGTCAGATTAACAAGAGAAAAACTAGCAGGAGTTTATTGACACTTGCTGTGTGCCTATCATGTGGGAGGGACCTCAGTTCTAACATGTTTCTGTCAAAGCAGTGGTTTAGGGGCATTGCTTAAATAGTATTTAACAAAGAGCCATAAATCCTATAAGGACAAGATAAAGAGGAGTTTGCTCCCAGATTCTTATATCTCTGCTGGCTTCGTTTCTCAGCTGGTAAGAGCTCAGAGCTGTCCCCAGTAAGAACAAAACTCACATCTCTGTCTGTATGCAGGAAAGGAAGGGGAGATAGCAGGATCTTTTTTTTTTTTTTTTTTGAATCGCCATCCTGCCATTAGGCAGGCGCAGGAAGAAGCAATGTCCCCTGTGTTTTTAACCTTCCGCTGCTTGACAATCTTCAGTATTGTAGAGAGGAATCTATTGGTTTCCTTCAGAGATAGTAAGGTAGCCTGCCTCGAGCATTGAAAGAGGGAATTGATGTAAAGCACCGTGTAAGAGGCACTCAGCAAGTGTAGGGTCTGTTACGAGGTCCACCCATCACCCTCCCAGGTGATTGTGAGGATGGAAGGAAAGCATTGACAGGGTAATGGAGTGAATCAGCTAAACGCAAGGCGTTGTTACCATGTAAGAAAACACCATGCAAACACACAGAGATGAAGGAAACATAAATTGAGATTAGAAATGGCTCATGGAAGCCTTCCCTCTGTTGTCGTCTGGGATTAAGGCAGCCTGGTATGGGAAAATACGTCTGCCATTGATTTGTGGACCATTTCCAGATCAAGCCAACAGGAGGCTGCCAGCTCGCAGGGAGCTTGCGTGGCAGAACAGTTTATAGCAATTCATGGCAACAGTGCTACCTCCCTGAGTTCAGTGGGCCTGGGATTGGGTAGTGCCATTTGGACCAGGAAAAAAGAGAGAAGAAAGGGGAGCTGTGTGCATTACGAGTGAAAGAAAAGCCAGCCAGTGTGAGGCCAACAGCATTGTCTGCCTTTGTCAAAGGCTCTATAGAATGCCTCCCAGACGCCTCAGGGAAGGCTGGCCAGGATCTACAGCAACCGGGCAAGCACAAGGGGCAAACAGATGGGCAAACACCTGACTCAGACACCCTGGGATTCTGTTTCCTTCTCCAGTTGTGTTTGGACATTAAGCCAAAGGAAGCCAGGGTTCAAATGAGGCAAGGTTTTGCCTGCAGTTGCCCGGGAGAGCCCCAGAGAGATCAGCTGAGGTTAAAACTCAGAGGAGAGGCGGGGTCAAAGTTGAGGATGCAGTTGGAGCAGTTTTCCCATGGGCAGATCATGGACAAGTGGTCTCTTTGGCTGTCTGCTTTTAGTAAATTTTCACCCTTCCAGTTCTGCTTCCAAGACCCAGCTTCTTTGATGTTCTATAGGCATTGCGTTGAGTACTGGTGAGTTCAAGACTAAGGCTGAATGCCAAGATTCTGTGGTTTGGAAGGTTTCATGGATCTGCCCCTCCCAGCCAGGCAGGAGACCCACCCAGAGCCTGAGCTGCCAGGTGAAACCAGAAACCATGTCTGAGAAGGAGCCGTGTGATTGTGTGCACACGTCTGTCTCACCCCACGGGGCTTGAGGCTTTCCCAGGGCTGTTTGAGAACTGAGTCCCTGTGTTTTTCAGGTTTGGGGTGATCCACTCGGTGTTCACCAACCTGCTTTTGTGGGCCAACGGTGTCCTCAATGAGTCAAAGCACCAACTCAATGAGCACAAGGAACGGCTCATTACTCTGGGCTTTGGGAACATAACAACAGGTGAGTGGGGAGAGGTGAGTGGTCCTTCTGCCATGCTGGGACATCGTGGAAACCTGCAGGTTTCAGAGATGGAGTGCAGGTTCCTCAGAACTGCAGGCCACCCAACCCAGCAGCAGCCAGACAGGCCCTGTTGTTGAAAATCTTCCAAAACCTGAATCTCTCATAAGGGACATGTGCTGAGCATAATTAAAGATTTCTTCCATGACTCAGGGACTTGGAAGACCCACGGTGATCATTCTGATGGCCATTTCTCATGGTCCAGTTTGCTGCAGAAATAAAGGTCTTTGTTTTCAACTACAGAAGATTGATGGTTGCCTCTGCTTGCATTTTTAATTAAGCCTCTATTACCAGTTCTTTCTAGTAAAAGTATGGCTTTTAAAAATTCATACAAGTCTAATGGTAGGTTGTGGTTAATTGCCTGTAGTTCATTTAAAGTTTTAATCTAACTGTACTTTGCTTTTAATCCTAGCTGATGGCTGTTCTCCCTTGTTCCTATTTGAGAGCCTGTTGGGTTAATCTTTCTATTTTCTTCTAAAATCCTTTAGCATTTTACAATATGTCACTTCTGTGTTAGAATATTCAGGCCAAGGGAACAGGTGGGGCAGGGAACTGCGTGTCTCAGGCTTGTTCCTATCAATGTACGAGCTGTGTGACCTTTGAAAGACATTTAATCTCTCTGAGCCTCCCTTTTCTCATTTGTAAAGTGAGGGTTTCCAAATCATGCACTTGCAAAGATCCCTTCCAGCTTTATTATGCAGCAAGTCTATGCCAGCTGTGTAACCCTCGGCTGTCCTGGAGAGCCACTTTGAACCTGTTTCCTCATCAGTGGGGTAGAGTCAATACAATCACCACCTCCAACCAGCAGCCACTCTTAACTGGCCCTCATGTGCTCCTTGGTGTCAGTATCAGTAGCAGCAATGACAGTAATAACAAAAGTGAATTGTTATTAAGCACTTGATGAGTGTCTGATGGAAGTTTACACTCTCAGGTAGGCAACTTTTTTTTTTTTTTTTTGAGATGGAGTCTCTCCCTATCACCCAGGCTGGAGTGCAGTGTGCAATCTCAGCTCACTGCAACCTCCGCCTCCTGGGCTCAAGTGATTCTCCTGCCTCAGCTTCTCTGAGTAGCTGGGAATACAGGCACTCACCACCATGCCCAGCCAATTTTTGTATTTTTAGTAGAGACAGGGTTTCATTATGTTGACCAGGGTGGTCTCAAACTCCTGACCTTGTGATCCACCCGCCTCAGCCTCCCAAAATGTTGGGATTACAGGTGTGAGCCACCACACCTGGCCTCAGGTGGGCAATATTAACCTCATCTGGATAAAGCCGTCAAGCCACAGAGAAGTTAGCCCAGGGTAACACAGTGAATACGTGATTGGGCCGTGATTTGAATCCCAGCAATCTGGCTTCAAGACCCTCTGTGAAAGATGAGGTTGGATTAATTTTCTACAAAAGGATGCTATCAGATCTAACATTCTGTTAATCTGAATTTTTCCTCCTGATTTCTTCTCTCGTCTTCTGCGTAACGCCGTATTGAATTATAAGTGCTAGGGAACCCTGTATGAACTGAAGATTGTTACCAAGTGCAGTGGCGCATGCCTAGAATCCGAGCACTTTGTAATCCCAAGGCAGGAGGGTTGCTGCAGCCTAGAAATTTGAGACCAGCCTGGGCAACAAAGGGAAACCTCCATCTCTGCCAAAAAAAAGCCAGGCATGGTGTCACGGGCTGTGGTCCCAGCTATACGAGAGGCTGGTGCAGGAGGATCACTTGAGCCTGGGAGGTCAAGGCTGCAGCGAGCTGTGTTTGTGTCACTGCACTCCAGCCTGGGAACAGAGGGAGACCCCATATCAAAAAAAAAAAAAAAAAAAGAAAAGAAAAAAAGAGAAAGAAAATTTCATCATGCTCTGTGAAAGTAAAATTAATGCTATTATGTAGCCTTTCTCAGATTTTATATGTAATATATACATATCATAAACTAAAACAATAACAAAGTGTGAAGAAAAACAAATCTGGGCTGAGTGCGGTGGCTCACGCCTGTAATCCTAGCACTTTGAGAGGCCAGGCAGGTGGATCATGAGGTCAAGAGATGGAGACCATCTTGGCGAACATGGTGAAACCCTGTCTCTACTAAAAATACAAAAAATAGCTGGGCGTGGTGGTGCATGCCTGTAGTCTAAGCTACTCAGGAGGCTGAGGCAGAAGAATTGCTTGAACCCAGGAAGTGGAGGTTGCAGTGAGCCGAGATCATGCCACTGCACTCCAGCCTGGGTGACAGAGTGAGACTCCGTCTCAAAAAAGTCCACAGCACTTACCCAGAAATGCAGTAAATGCTATGAATGTTTGGTTAATTTTTCGTAGTGTGCCATTTATTTATAGTTGATTTTATACTATACATTTGATCTTTTTTTATTGCAACCTATAATAAGAGGCAGTTTTTACATTGCAACCAACATATAAATATGTGTGTGTGACAAAATAATACTTAGTTTTACTATATAAGAGACACTCTCAAATTTTCTCATAGTTGATTCCACTCCATTCTATCCTGTTCTAGTCCACTGCAAATTTATTCTGCCACAAAAAATTGGTTGCTACCTGATTGTACAGCCTGGTATTGGGTTGTGGCTTACCTTAAAAAAATAGATATACAGTTTGCTCTTACTTTTTTCCATTTTTCTTGAACTAGGATTACTTTCTTATATTGTTAAAACATACCCTGGCTGGGTGTGGTGGCACATGCCTTTACTTCCAGCACTTTGGGAGGCAGAGATGGGCAGATCACATGAGCTGAGGAGTTCAAGACCAACCTGGCCAACATGGCGGACTCTGTCTCTACAGAAAATATAAAAATTAGCTGGGCATGGTGGTGCACGCCTGTGGTCCCAGCTACCTGGGAGGCTGTGGCAGGAGAATCGCTTGAACCCAGGTGGCAGAGGTTGCAGTTAGTGGAGATTGTGCCACAGCACTCCAGCCTGGGCAACAGAGGAGACTCTGTCTCAAAACAAACAAACAAACACCAAAAATAACAAAAACCATAAAGCACATCTCAATTATAATCTGCAGTGGCTGTCTACTATCCCATTGTTGGGATATACTAAAATTTACTTACCAATTTCTAAATTGTTGGACACTGAAGTGTTTCTCTCTCTCTCTCTCTCTCTTTCTCTCTTTCTCTCTCTCTCTCTCTCTCTCTCACACACACACACACACACACACACAGACAAAATTTTACCTGACTCTTTTTTATCTTTATTTTTCAAGACTGAATCTCACTCTGTCGCCCAGGCTGGAGTGCAGTGGCGTGATTTTGGTTCACTGCAACCTCTGCCTCCCAAGTTCAAGCGATTCTCTTACGTTAGCCTCCCAAGAGGCTGGCATTACAGGCATGCCACCACACCTGGCTAATTTTTGTAATTTTAATGGAGATGGGGTTTCGCCATGTTGGCCAGGCTGGTCTCAAACTCCTGACCTCAAGTGATCCTCCCGCCTCGGCCTCCCAAAGTGCTGGGATTACAGGCCTGAGACACCGTGCCTGGCCTTACCTGAGTCTTGATTACATTTTTTATCTGTCCCTTTGAGTAGAAGGGTAGATGAAATGATGGGTCAGAGACTGCATCGCCTTTAGGGCTTTGGTGACGGGTTTCATCATTCACCTGCGGCATCCTCCTGTGAAGAGGGCCCTCCAACACTGCCGGCTTGTCCTCCAGAAGGTGGTGCCCATTTGCTTTCTCCACACTGGTGTTGAAGAGCACCTGTCTCTTTCATGCTTGCTAGCACTGGAGTCTTAAGAGGCATATCTTTTGCTAATTGAAAATGGCATTTACAAAGTACTTTTAAAAAATAATTTTAAAAATCACACATGTAAATTTAGAAAAGTTAGAAAATATAGGGAAGCAAAATCTAGAAGGGATGAAAAATCACCCATCATTTTCCACCCAGAGATAACCACTGTTAACATTTTTAGTTTGTGTCCTTCCAGATTTTTTCCATCTGTGTGTCTGTCTATCCATCTATCTGTCATCTGCCTATCTATTTCTTACAGCAATACAGTCATCTTCTCTATCGTCTTTGGCAACCTGCCAAATAAATGTGATTGAGGTAATGAATATGCTTTGGGTATACTCATGGCTATCAACTTAGCCGTGATATTAAACATGATAAGCCATGACACGATAAATCTTGTAATCCGGTGGGAAGACCAAGCATGAATCCGCAGCGGAAATGGTTTTCTGGGCTTTTCTGCCTCCCCTCACACAAGCTAATCGCCCTCCCGTGTGCTCTGCCTGTCTCCCCCAGTTCTAGATGACCACACACCGCAGTGTAACTGCACACCCCCAACTCTCTGCACTGCCATCTCCCACGGGATCTACTACCTCTACCCCTTCAACATAGAGTATCAGATCCTGGCCTCCACAATGCTCTATGTCCTATGGAAGAACATCGGGCGCAAAGTTGACAGCCATCAGCACCAGAAGATGCAGTTCAAGTCTGATGGGGTCGTGGTGGGCGCAGCCCTGGGCCTGACTGCACTGGTGGCCACCATTGGGGTGGTGGTGGTGTACCTGATTCATATTGGGCGCTCCAAGACCAAGAGCGAGTCGGCACTCATCATGTTCTACCTGTATGCCATCGCCCTGCTGATACTGATGGGGGCTGCGGGGCTGGCTGGAATCCGGATTTACAGGATGGATGAGAAATCGCTGGACGAGTCCAAAAATCCGGCCCGCAAACTAGACTCAGACCTCTTGGTGGGCACCGCCTCAGGCTCCTGGCTCATCTCCTGGGGCTCAATCTTGGCCATCCTCTGTGCAGAGAACCACCCCAGCTACACCTGGTACAACCTGCCTTACTCCATCCTCGTGATCCTGGAGAAATACATCCAGAACCTCTTCATCATCGAGTCCATTCACCGAGAGCCTGAAAAACTCTCTGAGGACATCCGAACCCTTCGGGTGGTCACCGTCTGCAATGGCAACACCATGCCCCTTGCTTCTTCCTGCCTCAAGAGCAGAGGCGTGGCTGAAGATGTGGCTCCCTGGGGTGGGGACATGCCACCAGCAGCCAATGGAAATGTGCATGTGAGAGAAGGCTGTGGCAAAGAGGACGAGACGCAGGAGGAGAGCCACTGCGGAGGGAGCCCAAGCCCAGCCCGCCTTCCCTGTTTCTTACAGGGCAACGCCAAGAGAAAAGTCTTGAGGAATATTGCAGCCTTCTTGTTCCTCTGCAATATTTCGGTAATCTGCACCAAGTTATTCTTACTCTTTTAATTTTATTTCAAACTTTCATTTTTGGTTCAAGGGGTACACATGCAGGTTTGTTACATGGGTAGATTGCGTGTTGCTGAGGTTTGGTGTGAAAATGATCCCGTCACCCAGGTAGTGAGCATAGTACCCGATAGGTAGGTTTCTTCCATCTCTCCATTCTGGTAGTCCCTAGTGGTGTCTATTGTTCATATCTTTGTGTTCCTGAGTGCACAGTGTTTGGCCTCCCCTTATAAGAGAGGACACATGGTATTTGGTTTTCTGTTCCTGTGTTAATTCACTTAGGATAAGGACTCCAGTTCCATCCAAGTTGCTGCAAACAATGCAATTTCATTCTTTTTTAAGGCTGCACAATATTCCATGGTGTATAGCTACCATATTATTTATTTATTTATTTTTTGAGATAGGGTCTCACTCTGTTGCCCAGGCTGGAGTGCAGTGACACAATCACAGCTCACTGCAGCCTCGCCTTCTGTGCTCAAACAATCTTCCCATCTCAGCCTCCTGAGTAGCTGGGACCACAGGCACGTGCCATCACACGTGGCTAATTTTAGACACTTTTTTTTTTTTCTGAGACGGGGTTTTGCTCTTGTTGCCCAGGCTGGAGTGCAATGGCATGATCTTGGCTCACTGCAGCCTCCACATCCTGGGTTCAAGAAAGTCTCTGCCTCAGCCTCCAGAGTAGCTGGGATTACAGGCGCCCACCACTGCACCTTTCTAATTAAAAAAAAAGTATTTTTAGTAGAGATGGGGTTTCACCATGTTGGCAAGGCTGGTTTTGAACTCCTGATCTCAAGTGATCTGCCTGCCTCAGCCTACCAAAGTACAGCATTACAGGTGTGAGCCCGGCCAAAACTTTTTTTTTTTTTTTTGGTAGAGATGGATTCTCACTGTGCTGCCCCGGCTTGTCTTGAACTCCTGGGCTCAGACAATCCTCTCGCCTCAGTCTCCCAAAGTGCTGGGATTACAGATGTGAGCCACTGTACCCGGCCATAATACATTTTCTTTGTCCAGTCCATTACTGATGGACATTGAGGTTTCTCTTGCCTTTTAAGAATAAGAAATGGAGGCAGCTAGTAATAACAATGCTGTAAGTACAAAATTAAAATATGAGGCTGGAAAGTAGACCTATATTCTACAAATTACCTACTGAAGACTTGCTGTGTGGTAGCGGCTGGGCCAGGCACTAAAAATTAAAGGGGAAGGACTAAGTCTCTTTCCCCTAAAAGGTCACAGTATGATGGGGGAGGGAGACAATGAGAAAATCTAATATGGTGAGCAGGACAGGTGCTGAGACAGGCTTGTGCAAGGTGTACTTAGGAGCAGGGATCCAGAAGGAATTCAGTGAAGAGGGGGTGCTTGAGTGAGGCCCAGCGAAATCAGGAGTGCTTTCGGCTGCAAGTGATAGGCAATTTGATTCACAGTGCCTTCAGTCTTAACATTTAATTATCTCACAAGAATTCCAGAGGTTGGCTGATTGGGGTTGGCCTGGTGGCCATATATATCATCAGGCATCCAGGCACTGTTCATCTTCTCACTTGGGTGGTGTGGTGCTTGTTGCCACATGGTTACGAGATGGCTGCAGCTGCACCAGGCATCACAAATGGGTTCAAGACAGAAAGCAAGGGGAAGAGCTGGTGCCAGGCAGTGTCTCTCACTTGGGCACCCCTAGCTGCAAGGGAGGCTGGGGAAGTGGATGGTTTGCTTTCCAGCCTCTCTGACAGAAGGTAGCAAGGGAGAGGAAAGTGAACAATCACTCACCCAATCTTGTCTGAATCAGCAAGGAATGACTGGAAGTTCACCAGATGATCAAAGCAGGGAAAAGCATTTCAGGCAGAGGCACACAGAATGTGAAGACACAGAGGCAAGAGGCTCCACGGCATGTTTTGGGAGCACCAAGTAGTTTGGCATAAATTCCACGTGTTTTAAGCAGAGGAGCAGAATGGGAAATAGGAGAGGGGGCCCAGCTACGTGGGCTCTGACTTGAGCAGGGCTTCCTACACCTGGCTAGAGTCTTTATGCTGAGGGCAAGGGAGGACTCGCTCAGATTTGCGCTTTGGAGTGATCCTCCCAGCAGCTGTTTGTAGCAAGGATGGAGACAGATGGGGACAGAAGCAGGAAGACTGGGAGAGGAAGCTCTGCAACAGCCCAGGCGAGTAGGGCAGGAGCTTGAACCAGGGCAGTGATGGAGGGAGGGAGAGAAGAAAAAGCAACCAAAAGCATTGTGAGCTGTTGGGGAATTTTCAGAGACACATAGAGGAAGGATGGTGGGGGCTGGCGAGAAGCAGGGGAAACAGCCTTTGCCACTGCATGAGTCTCTGCAGTGATGGTGATTGGTGGCTGGAAGGGAGTGCCCCAGTCCACAGAGGTGTCTGCCTTCAGAGAGCTGAAGCCAGCTCTCTGCTACCAGCCTCCATTATCAAGCCTGCTCTCTGTCGCCCCAGCAGCTCAGAGGCTTTTGAGCTTCCTCCCCTGAATTTCAGATGGTGCATTCAGGGCCTGTGACTTTTGTTATCGCCCTAAGAACACAAAGCTGGGAAGGTCCCTTCTGAAGTCAGAACAGCTGTGTGTCTGCCAAGCAAACCTGATCCACCCCAGCCTTGGATCAGCTGGCTTCCTTCAGCTCGGTAGGCAGTGAGGAGGGGCTTGGAATGGGGAGGCCAGAAGAGTTTGGCTGCAGGCAGACGCTTTTCACCATTCAGCAGACACTCGTCAGGCACCTGCTGTATGCCAGGACTATGTCCGGGGCACAGCAGCAAACCCAGAATTTAGTTAAAAGAGAGATCGATACTGGTCGGCTGTATTTTTTTGAGAGGCATATTCCAAAATGCAAACTCTTCTACATTCAGAGCTAGTTCTAGAATCCTCCTCAAGCATATGCTTTTTGTGCATACCCTGTGATTAATATATATATATTTTGAGATGGAGTCTTGCTCTGTTGCCCAGGTTGGAGTGCAATGGTGCCATCTTGGCTCACTGCCACCTCCGCCTCCTGGGTTCAAGTGATTCTCTTGCCTCAGCCTCCTGAGGAGCTGGGACTACAGGTGTGCACCACCATGCCCAGCTAATTTTTTGTATTTTTAGTAGAGATAGGGATTCACCATGTTGGTCAGGCTGGTCTCGAACTCCTGATCTCAGGTGATCTGCCTGCCTGGGCCTCCCAAAATGCTGGAATTATATGCGGGAGCCACCACTCCTGGCCTAATACATGTTTTTGAAACTAAGTTCTGAAAGGCTGTTTCTCCGTGGTTGCCGTTTTGGTTGACAACTGAGTGAAATACTTGGTTTGCATTTTTGCACCCACTTGAAGAAAGATAATACTGTCCGAAATACCAGAATCAAGAGGCAACTGATGGTCTGTCAGGACCCGAAGGCCAGACCCAAGACCCAGGGCCCAGTCCAAGGAGAAGGGTGGGCTTCGTTTCTTCCTCCCTGTGCTTGGTCCGTGATGCCCCCAGGCACTGGCTCGGTTATGGGGAATGGAACCAGAGGATGGAAATCATCACAGGGTGGTGTTTTAGGATGTTCATGCTGGCTCATTGGGCGGCACTTTGACACCTTGCAGTTGAACCAAGGTTGTGCCACAGGCTTCTGGCAGAGAGCAAGAGCTGTCTTCTCCAGCTTCAGGAGCCAGTCCACAGCCCCAGCTGCAGGTGCTGATGTGCATGTCCAGGTGGCGTGGCTTCACTCCAGCCAAGACAGAGATGGCAACGTTAGTTGAATTTCCAGGAGCCGCGCCCTGGAGACCACAGAGGGTGGGTGTGGTGGGGAAGTGCAGGGTGCTGTGGTAGACGAGTCAGGGAGGCCTCTTCTAAGGAAGGGTGTGGATGGCGCTGGGGAGAGGGACTATCAGGGCAGAGCTGCAGGTGTGGGGAAGGCACAGGTGCAAGGCAAGGCAGAGCTCACTGGACATGGCCCAGGAGCACGGGCAGAGGGCAGAGGGGAGACCACACAGGGCCTTCAATCCAGACTCCATGCTAAACACAACGGAAAACCATGGAAGGGTCTACGCTGAGAGCGACGGGATCTGACTCATGCTTAGTATTATTAGTACTATTTGAGATGGAATTTCACTTTTGTTGCCCATCTTGGCTCACTGCAACCTCTGCCTCCCGGGTTCAAGTGATCTCCTGCCTCAGTCTCCTGAGTAGCTGGGATTATAGGCATGCACCACCACACCCCGCTAATTTTTGTATTTTTAGTAGAGACGGAGTTTCTCCATGTTGGTTAGGCTGGTCTTGAACTCCCAACCTGAGGTGATCTGCCTGCCTCTGCCTCCCAAAGTGCTGGGATTACCGGCGTGAGCCATCGTGCCCAGCCTATTTTTATTATATTTTTAATTGTGGTAAAAAACACACCACATGAACTTTCCCACTGCACCCACTTTCAAGTGTATAGTTGAGTGAAGGATGTTCACATTGTGCAGCCATCACCAGCATCCATTTCCAGGTTATCCTCATCCAGCAAAACTGAAACTCTACCCCGTTAAATATGGAGTCCCCATTCTCCCAGCTCCTGACAACCACCATTCTTTCGGTCTCTAGGAATTTGACTCCCAGACTCCTCATATAAGTGGATTTGTGGAGTATTAGTCTTTTATGACTGGCTTATTTTATTCATCATAACACCCTCCAGGGTCTCCAGGTTGCAAGTCACAAAGGGTGACAGATGCCAAGCAGGACTCGTGTCTTCAGACTTGAGTTCCTGGGGAGACGGTGATGCTATGTTGGACACGGAGGACTCTGGAATAGGGACAACCCTAGGGGCAGTGGGTGGAGGTCAGCATGGAAGGATGGACCAGAGTTAAGTACTGAACCTGTTCTGTTTCAGGTGCCTCTGTGGCATCCAAATGGACAAAGCCAATAGGCAGATATTTTGGTTTTCTGTTGCCATGCAGCCAACTACCACAAATGTGTGACAAAAGCAACATGCATGACTTCGTTTTTGTCTCATGGCTTTTATTGTGACTCATGACTTTCGGGTTAGAAATTCTGGCAGGGCTTGGATGGGCAGTTCTGTTCCTCACAGCATCAGGTGAAGCTGGTGAACTCTTGGCCGGAAGGTCCATGGTCTGGTGCCTTGGGTTGGGGTTACTGGGAGGCTGGGCTCAGCCCGGACTCTTGATGGTGTCATCTGCAGGTGGGTCTCCAGTGTGACGTCTCAGGGTGGTTGGACTCTACATGGTGGCTAAGGGTCCCAGAGCCAACCCTACACAGGATTGAATGGAAGCAGCCTGTCTCCTAAGGCCTGGGCTTAGAAACTGCTTGGGGTCATTTCTGCCATATTTTATTAGTCATGTAGTGACAGAGCCCATCCAAATTCAAGGAAAGAGATCATAGGCCACCTCTCAATAGGATAAGTAACAAGAATTTACAGGCAACTGAACAGCAGATATAAAGATGTAGGTTTCAGAAGAGGTCCCATTTTCCTGCCTTCCTTTCTTCTCCTTTTCCCTCCCTGTCTCCCTCTCTCTCTCTCTCTCTCCCTTCCTTTAAAACGTGTCCCTTGAATACCTACAGAGGGCCAGGCACTGCTGTGAATGGTAAGGGTACAGCTAAGACCAAGATCTCTGGTCTTCCTCCTATGGGGCTTAGAAACCAGGCAACAGCAGGCAAAACCATCAACCAAGCAAGAAAGACCCCGAATAGTGACATGTGTTAAGCGGAGAGGTGGAAAGGAGGGTGTGGGCGACAGCTCTTGGGCAGCCATTGTAGATCAGATGGACCAGCTCAGCCAGAAGGCCTTGCTGAACTGTGACGGGAGACAGGGAGGGCTGGCCGCGAATATTCAAAGCAGAGGGAACAGTAGCTGCTGCAAAGCCCCCAGGTGGGAGTGGGCGGGTCTGGTTTGAGAAACAGGAAGAAGGGCTGTGTGCCACGTGGATGGGGTGAGTGGGGAGAACGTGGACAGTGGTTAGGTATCAGCTAACAGAGCACTTTATCACCACATGCGGGAGTGTAGATTTCATTTTAAATATTTTGAGAAGACTCGGGGGGTTAATCAAGGTAGGGATAGGATCTGATTTTCATAAAAAGTTAATCTGGTAGCTGAGTGGAGTCCTAGTGCGAGCTGGAGACCAGGTAGGAGGCCACCGCCATGGTCCAGGTGAGAGAATCCGGCTGGACAGGTGGAGAGAGAGAGCCACAGGCGGGCTGAAGATACTGCTTTGGAGGCGCATGGTCAAGATTCCCTGATGGGCCGGATGGCAGGGGGCGTGGTTATGGGAGGAGGAGGGAAATAAGGATGACACCTGGAGCTTTGATGGACCACCAGGGAGGAGGATGTCGCTGATCAGATGGAGAAATGGGGAAGGTGGGTTGAGTTTGAGATGTGTTTTAGACACTCAAGTTGCCAGTGGAAACTATGAGCCTGGGCTTCTTGGGAGTGATCCAGGCTGGGGATTTAGACTGGGAAGTCATAGGCCTATAGTTGGTATTTACAACCAGGGACTGGGAGAGAGCCCCAAGGCTCATGTGTATAGAGAACAGAAAGGGACCTGGGAAGGAGCCCTGGACCGCCAGCCAACATTAAGGGGCAGAGCAAAGGATGAAACAACAAAGGAGATGGGAGGGACCCGCCAAAGAGGTATGAGAGCCCCTAAGAGTCACAGCAGCCAGGGAACAAAGTAGAAGAGAGGAGTCTTGGTTCCAGGCCCTGCGTAGTAGATACCAAATGCACAGTGCTCAAGTCCTATATATCAAATGGGGCAGTATTTGCTTGTAACCTACCCATCCTCCCATACACTCTAAGACACCTGTAGATTACTTACAATACCTAATACGATTTAAATACTGTGTACATAGTTGTTATATGTATTGTTTAGAGAACAATGACAAGAAGATAGTCTGTGCATATTCAGTATAGACACACCCAACCATTTTATTTTTTGAATTTGTTTACTTTTATTTTTTGAGATAGTCTCACTGTTGCCCAGGCTGGAGTGCAACGGCACAATCTTGGCTCACTGCAAACTTCACCTCCCCGGGTTCAAGCGATTCTCCAGCCTCAGCTTCCCAAGTAGCTGGGATTACAGGTGGATGCCACCATGCCTGGCTAATTTTTTGTATTTTTAGTAGAGATGGGGTTTCACCGTATTGGCCAAGCTGGTCTTGAATTCCTGACCTCAGGTGATCCACCTGCCTCGGCCTCCCGAAGTGCTAGGATTACAGGTGTAAGCCCTGTGCCCAGCCTACTTTTTGAATACTTTTGGTCTGTGGCTGGTTGAATCCATAGGCACAGATACCTGGATACAGAGGTTGGCTGTATACACCAGGGAGTGTTCTGTATGGAGTTCTAATAAGGCTGTGTGTCTCAGTTACCTATTGCTATGTAAGAGACTACCCCAGTACTCAGCAACTGAAGCAATGTACATTTATGGTTTCATAGTTTCTCTGACTTGTGAATCCAACTACAATTTTAGCTGGTGTCTGTACAGGGTCATTCCCAGGCTGAAACTGTCGGCAGGGGCTGCATTCATTTCAAGGCTTGACCTCGAGAGAGGTGGCGGAGGATTTGTTTCCAAATCTACTCCTGTGACTGTTGGCAGGATTCAGCTGCGGCTTGCTGGACTGAGGGTCTGAGTTCCTTGAAGCACTGAGGGTGTTCACAGCATGGCAGCTACCGCCTGTCTTAAAGGAGAGGATGAGCAAGACGGTTAGCCGGTCCTTTGCAGCATAATTTCAGAAGTGACTTCCCCTGTCTTTTGCCAAATTTTGTGAGTTAGAAGCAAATCATTAGGTGCATCCCACACTCAGCGGGTGGGGACTCCACAAAGGGGTGACTGCAGGAGCTGGGGATCATCGAGGGTCATCCTAGAGCCTGCTGCCACAGCCAGCGAGTGGAGGAAGCTGAAGAAGTGTGCAGCCTGAAGTGGGAGTGGGCTCAGGGCTGAGCTCCGGGGCCCTGAGGAGCCTGACAGCTCAATGGGTGGCAGAGCGGGAGGGAACTGGGACAAGGAAGAGACTGAGAAGCAGGGAACAGTTTGTAGGTTCGGGGAGAAACACAAAGAAACATCACTGCTTTCGGTTTTCTAAACTTAGTTCTCATCTAAGCCCTCTCAGACACGTGTTAGTATTCCCATCTTCCAGATGAGGAAACCGAGGCTGGGCAAGGGCTGTAGGGATGGAGAGAATTGGATGGGTTCAAAAAGTGCTCACTTGGGATGGATTGCAGGGAAGGGTGGGTGAGGCAGTGAGCAGGATCCTGGCAGACAGGATTTGGTGGTTTCTGTGCAGATGGGAAATGCTATGAGGTCTTATTGTTCTGCCAGGGGTGACTCAATCCTGGCGCATCCAGGTTGGCTTCCATGAGACCTGGACTTGAGTGGGGCCTCCACGGTGGCTTGGAAGCTGCTCCCCACCACAGGCCATTTTCTCTTCTCTTGCAGCTTTGGATACCTCCCGCCTTTGGCTGTCGACCCGAGTATGACAACGGACTGGAGGAGATTGTCTTTGGCTTTGAACCCTGGATAATTGTGGTCAACCTGGCCATGCCTTTTTCTATTTTCTATCGAATGCATGCAGCTGCCTCCCTCTTTGAGGTCTATTGTAAGATATAGTCTGGGTCCACAAGAGACTGAGGAGTGAGCTAACAAGAGAGTTCACTGGAGCCACCTGGGAGTGGCCAGGTTGGACAAATATTGCCTGACAAATATGAGAAGAGCCGCCTTTTGTCTGCAAAGATTGCGCTTCCTGTGGGCTGGAACTGCCCGTCACCCCTGATGAGTGTAAACAAGTTAGATCAAAATCCATGAGACGGCTGGAATCTGTCCTTGGTTAGTTAAATGCTAATCAAGCCGAAATCATTTTATTCCCTTCTAAATGATTTAGAAGAATGTGATTATGGTTTGGGAAAGAATCTATTCAGTTTGTTTTTCATAAAAAGTGTTTTCTGTGTGTCCTTTATCATGTGACTCCTTACAACCTGTTCCTGACCACCTGCCTAGTAATTTATACTTTTAAAATGTATCCTTCTCAAAGCTGATGGATTGGGACACAATCACATTGAGTTGATATTGATTCTGAATAGATTTAATTTCTTGAAGTCACTTTTATCATCTGGATAGAAATTTGTGTACAGGCCAATATAAAAACATATTTCTTACCTGAAATGTTGGCACATTTTTGTGATCATTTTGAAGTATTTTTAAAAAGAAATTTCACTGTTCTCTCTTTCACCGTAAATACATACATGTTTATTGTAAAAAATTTGGATAGTTCAGAAAAGTGAGAGAAAAAGTCACCTATGTTGCCACTGTTCAATTCATTAATTGAATTAATTAATTGAATTAATTACTTTTTTTTTGAGACAGAGGTTTGCTCTGTCAACAGGCTGGAGTGCAGTGGCGTGATTTCCGCAAACTGCGACCTCCACCTCCCGGGTTCAAGCGATTCTCCTGCCTCAGCCTCTCGAGTAGCGGGGACTACAGGCGTAAACCACCATGCCCACATAATTTTTGTATTTTCAGTAGAGACGGGGTTTCACTATGTTGGCCAGGATGGTCTCGATCTTCTGAACTCATGATCTCTTCCCACCTCAGCCTCCCAAAGTGCTAGAATTACAGGCATGAGCCACCGTGCCCGGCCAACAATTGCTTTTAATATCTTGATGTATTTCTTCCAACCATGTTGATGCGATTCTTTTTATTGTCATTATTATACCTTGGAATGATGATGGAACATATTTGTTTTTGTATTCAGTTATTTTCCCACTTAACAATGTGGCATAAACTTTGCTCCATATTAAGATTTTATAAATATCATTTTAATGCTGTAAGGTAGTCTATCAAGTGAATGTGCCTTAACTAACGTGGTTTCCTATGGTTGGTTTCAGAGTGTTTATAACTTTTTGCTTTTATAAGTAACTCTGTAAAAATCAACCATATCTGTGAAGCATTTCCCATATTTAGAATTGCTTCTTTAAGATATAGAATTACAATTAGGATGCCTAGTGTAAAGATTAAGATTATAAATAGTTCAAAGGTATCCAAGGAATATTGACATTTAGGAGGCCTTTGTATATGTTTTTCCATAGCTATTTTAAAATTGTAATAAAATTAGTTTTCTTACTGTAAGTATTAATGTGAATCTTTTCATTTGAGTGTATTTTTTCAGACAGTGAAGGCAATGGGACAGTAAGAAATACAAAGTTGTTTTTTTAACATGGGTAAAATACATTTATTTTAGAAAAAAACTAAAAAATAGGCATAGATACTAAAAAACAAAAGAAATCATCATCTACACGTGTCCCATCTAGAGAATCAGCTCTCCACCTGGGAATCTTGTTCGTTGAGGGGATATTTAGCAATATCTGCAGATGTTTTTAAATATTTATTTATTAAAATTAAAATAAATTTAAATTCTGCGTAATATTTGTACATACTTATAGACTACATGTGATATTTTAATATACATATATAATAAGTAATAATCAAATCAGGGTGATTGAGATATTCATAACCTCGGGTGTGTATCTTATTTTGTGTTAGGAACATTCTGATTTCACTGTGTTAGTTACTCAGAAATATACAGTAAATTATTGTTAACTATAGTTGCCCTTTTGTGCTACCAGACACAGTTTTGATTGTTACACTAGTGCACCCGGGGATACTGCTAACACCCTACAGTGCACAGGACACCCCACCCCAAAGAGTCATCTGCCTGAGTGTCCATGGTGCTGAGGTAATCTAGAAGTAATTGCTCTTAAGTTTTGTTATCTAGGTAGCTATTAGTACACACCCACAGGGTGGGTGTGGCAGCTCACCTGTGTAACCCCAGCACTTTGGGAGGCTGAGGAGGAAGGATCGCTTGAGGCCAAGAGTTTAAGACCAGTCGAGGAACACAAACATAGTGAGACTCTGTCTGTACAACAAAACAAAACAAAGGAAAACAAAAACCCAGGTGTGGTGGGGTATGCCTGTAGCTGCTCATGAGGCTGAGTGTAGAGGATCACTGGAGCCCAGGAGTTTGAGGCTGTAGTGAGCCAAGATCATGCCACTGCACTCCAGCGTGGGTGACACACAGTAAGACCCTGTCTCTTAAATAAATAAATAAGTAAAATATGTTTTGAGATGGAGTCTCTCTGTCACCCAGGCTGGAGTGTAGTGGCATGATCTGGGCTCATGGCAACCTCCGCCTCCTAGATTCAAGTGATTCTCCTGCCTCAGCCTCCCAAATAGCTGGGATTACAGGCACTTGCTCCCATGCCTGGCTAATTTTTGAATTTTTAGTAGAGATGGGGTTTCACCATATTGGCCAGGCTGGTCTCAAACTCCTGACCTCAGATGATCCACCCACCTTGGCTTCCCAAAGTGCTGGGATTACAGGCGTAAGCCATCACACCTGGCCAATTATTATTATTTTTTCCAGAAGTACACGCACACCCACACTCGCATGAAGGGGGTGGATTTTATATACACTGCATTTGTATGTAATTTGCTTTTTTCCTCTTGATACACCAGAGTGCTTCTTCCCTATTTTGGGTCTCAGGCATCGACGCTCTGGCTTTAGTGTGTTTAAGACGCATCTGGGGAACTTGTTAGGATTCCTGCCCTCCAAGCTGGAAGTGCAGATTCAGTCTGGAGTGGGGCGCAGAAATCTGCACTTTCATGAGCATCTCAAGGGGTGCCAACTCCCTTTGATAAGCATCTCCTTGGGAGTCCTTGGACACCAAGTTAGGACTCCTGAGCAAGGTTCCTTGACATTGTGTATCCATGTGCAGTATGATTTTGGGTGGCTTTAAAGTACCTTCCATGGAAGGATGTACCATTCCTTATTTTTTCAAACCGTGATGTTGGACATTTAGAGATATTTAGGTGGTTCCTTTTTTTTGGTCCTACTGTAAACAATGCTATGGTGAGCATCTTTGTCACTGAGTCTTTGAGGTCAGTGACAAGCTGTCCTCGGGAGTGATTTGTGCTGACTCAGCAGTGGCTGAGAGGGAGTACTGGTTTCCCCATTTTGGTTGGTGGTGCTTTCGCCCCTGTTCTAAGCACATTAGGGCAGCCCTGAGGCCTCAGCTGTGGGTTTTGGGCTCTGTCAAGGAGACAAAGGAGCCATCGCAATGCTGAGAACCATGGATCCAGGTTGTGGGGATGCTATTGCGGACCAAGGCAGCACCAGAAAAGCCTGCATGGCTGGCCCAGCTCCGCATTTCCAAGAAAGGACCTAAAGATGGATGGAGCACCTCTTATCCTCAGCAGGCAGCCTCAGGGATGGCCATTTCAGCTAGGTGGTTTTTACCTCCAAGTAATTAAGCATCCTGACTCAACCAGCGTAGGTGGCAAGAAAAATTCACTATCTTAATGCCGAGGCAATTTGCTGAAGAGGAACCAGAATGTGCAATACACAAGTGTTAAGATCTCAAGTAATAATATGGGGAATACACATTGAAATAATAAAGACTTAACACTTCCCATTTATCAGATTGGCAAGAGTTGGCAAGACGTGAAAGAAAGACTCGCATATAGTGCTAGTGGGAGCGTAAATTAATAAAATCAGACTGGAGACCAGTTGGCAATATTGACTAAGACTGGAGGTACACATTCCTTATGACCTAAGAATTCCATTCCTTGGCATGTGCTCCAGAGACAGCCTCATGCATATGTTCAGGAATGTTCACTCAGCGTTACTCGTAATTAGGAAAAATGGAAAACAGTCTAAATGCCTGTCAATTAGGAGTGCAGAAAGACACACTAGGGATTATTTCCGTAATGGAATATTTCAGAAGAGTAAAAAACGAACACACCCAAATTCATGTATCAACACGGATAGTCCCCCAAAACAACACTGAATGAAAAATTGAGTAGTGTAGGAGGATAATTGGTATGATACCATTAACATGATGTTTAGAAACAAGCAAAACAATCCCCGATATTATTGGGGGGCATGTCCATATGTAATAAGTTTATAAACACACCTGAAGAAAGAATGCACACCAAGTTCAGTGTAGTGAGAAGGAGAGGGACTTGGAACCAGCAACTGAGTTCATGCTGTGTCAGAAATAATTTTTCTGAAGCAAAGAGATCAGTACAGAGGTATTCATTGTGTTTTCATCTGTACTTTCAAAATGCACTCTTTAAATATAATTGAATGAACTTTTAAATGAGATGTTTCATAATAAAAATATTTGAGAGGAAGAAAAAAAGAAAGTCAGCCTAAGGAAGATGAACTTAGACAAAGCCACCTGAGAAGGTAAATTTCCAGCATTCATCCATCATTGTTGAGAGATGGGTGTCAAAGCCAGTGGCGTTCTGTTCTCCTTGGCAGGTAGGTCCCCAAGGTAGGGTAGCTCAATGCAATTAGTTGGTAAGATCGCCAGACTCGCTCTTCCAGGGATGACTCTGAGCACATTAGGAAACCTGAGCTTCCAAGGTAGCTCTTCACTGAGGGGACTATGTCCTGGGCACACATATGATCAGGACAACATCTTACTGCAATGGACTGAATGTTTGTTTCTCTCCTAAATTCATATGTTGAAGCTCTAATCACAATGTGGTGGTATTTGGAAGTGGGGTCTTTGGGAGGCAATGAGGTCATGATGGTGAGGCCCTTGTGAATGGGATGAGTGCCTGTAAGAGGGGCCAGAGAGCTTGTGCAGCCCTTGTCTATTATGTGAGGATGCGATGAGAAGACAGCTGTCTGTAATCAGGAAGAAGGCTTTCACCAGAACCCGACCATGCCAGCACCCTGAAGCCTCCAGACCTGTGAGAAATAAATGTCTGTTGTTGATTAGCCACTCAGCCTGTGCTATTTTGTTATAGCAGCTTGCTCTAAGTTACTCCCTGACCTGCTGTAACGGTATACAGGAGGGGCATGTGCATTTGGTAGCTTCAGCTCATCCCTGAGCCTGTGAAATGGGGATTTGAACTCATGTATTTCAGGTGCCATGACTCTTGTCGAGGCAGAGTGGAAGGGCAAGTGCATGGAGTCAGACGTCCAGGGTGACAACAGGCTCCCATTGTGTGTGCATTTAAAACAGCACCCCTTCCACAAGACGTTCTCCAAAGTGTTGAACCAAACTCACCAGCATCCTCCCACCACCCATGCACAGGGGGCAAATTAGACCTGTTTGTCTCCCCACCACAAATGTCAGCCAAAAAATCCACTTGGAAAATGCTTGCTACTGCCTTCTAGCTGCACCACCCTCTCAGCTAACAAAGCCCTTCCCGCACCCGTCTCCCTCCATGTCGTTCTGTGAAGTCCCAGCTCACAGTTGACCTGGTTAGATCGTATGTGCATAGCTAGTCAGTGGGAGCATCTGGATGATCATGCCGGTTTTAAAAACTCCATTGCCTTTTCTCTTCATTAGTTATATCATCTTTAAAAAAAGTCAACTCAGTAAAAATGTCCGTCAAACAATGGCTCAGGGATATGCGAACAGAACAATCAAGTCAGCTGACAGAATATCTGGCTTTTCACCAAATTGTAAAATGCTGCACTTTGTTGAAAGCTGCTGCCAACAGCTGGTTTCCCCGCCCAGAATGTGAGCCCTGCTATGAGAGCCCGCGACCAGCAGGGGGCGCCGGCGCCCTTCTCGCTACGCCTTTCCCCGCACTTCAGGGCAAGCCTGAGAGGGGCCACCGGGCCAGGTAGGCAGCGGCCTCAAGGTACCAAGCGAAGGGGTGGGCTCGAGGTGTGCTGATTGAATTCCATTGGCTGCGCTGGGTTCCCGTAGTGTGTGTCAGAGATGCCAGCCACCACTTCCCGGCCAAGACCCAGCCAGTTTCAGCAAGGACGATCCCTCCACCGGACCCACCAGGTCCCACTCCCTGCAGGGCACCCTGGTCCCTATCAGGCTTTGGAGGAACTTGGGGGTTACAGGGTGTTCCCCTGGTGGGACAGTCCCCTGGTGGGAATGAGTGGGGTGGGGGAGGTTGGGACAGCTGGCTGACGAGGGGGCACTTCTGCTGGGTGTGATGGGGGACTGAAGGCGATGTTAGTTCCTCCCAAGAGCGGCCGCTAAGGGGACGCTGGGAAGACAGATGGACGCAGTGCTTTAACCCACAGATGGGAGGGTAATTCTGGCATGGTGGTTTCAGCAATCTTAGTAACGCAGGGACCACCGTAACCATGATAGTGAAGCTGCTTGTCTAAAAAATGTAAATCATCATGCCTGTAAACCCAGCACTTTGGGAGGCTGAGGTGAGCGGATCACCTGAGGTCGGGAGTTCAAGACCAGCCTGACCAACATGGAGAGACCCCCCCCCCCCCTCCCCCGCCATCTCTACTAAAAATACAAAAAAATTAGCCGGGCATGGTGACACATACTTGTAATCCCAGCTACTCAGGAGGCGGAGGCAGGAGAATTGTTTGAACCTGGGAGGTGGAGACTGCAGTGAGCCGAGATGGTGCAATTGCATCCCAGCTTGGACACCAAGAGTGAAACTTTGTCTCAAAAAAAAAAAAAAAGTAAATAAAATGAGGTCACCTGCTAAAAATTGTTCAATGTCTTTCCCCTGCCCATTTTTTTTTTTTTTTTTTTTTTAAGACAAAGTTTCACTCTTGTCAGCCAGGTTGGAGTACAATGGCACAATCTCTGCTCACTGCAACTTCCGCCTCCTGGGTTCAAGTGATTCTCCTGCCTAAGCCTCCTGAGTAGCTGGGGCTACAGGCATGCACCACCACATCCGGCTAATTTTTGTATTTTTAGTAGAGACAGGGTTTCACCATGTTGGTCAGGCTGGTCTCGAACTCCTGACCTCAGGTGATTCGCCTGCCTTGGCCTCCCAAAGTTTGGAATTACAGGTAAGACCCACTGCGCCAAGCCCTCGCATTGCTCTAAGTAGAAAATACAAACTCTTTCCTATGGTCTATTGAGACTGTCACAATCTGGGCTCTGCAACTTCGTCGTCTTCTCATGCCAGTCATGTACTGCAGCTCCCCTTCCCCATGGCCCTTCCTCCTGCACGGCTGCAGCCACACCTGGCTTCCACTCCTGAATATCCCCACCTTGCCTGCCCCACAGGACATTCACAGGTGCTGCTCTCTGGGGCGTGCACTTGCCTCGGCTCCGTGCAAGGATCCCTCTTTCTCACCCTTCAGGCCTTGGGTAGACAGACGTCCCTCTGTGATGAGGTCCTCCTTGTCCAGCCCATTAGGCTCCCCCTCGGCACCCTGTCCAGCCCTTCACAGCCTGCTACCATCTGTGATTTCTTATTTACTGGTGCTCATCCAGTCCCGTCTTGGATGGGGCTGCCAGCCTCATGAGGGCAGGAGCTGTGCCCCCTCCTCTCCCAGGGCTTCCCTGAGGTGGTTGCGTGGACACGTGGGCCACCTCCCAGCATCAGACTATCCTGGGTGTGGAAAGGGCCAGGGCGGCCACGGCGGGCCCTGGTGATCGCCGCATTTCCTCTTCTAGTTTTTGAGCCCTTGGTGAAGATCCCCAGGCAGCTTCTAGCACTCACATCCTGACCTCCTTTCTCCTTCAAGGCACAAGATGGCGCTTTAAGCCTGGTTGTTGAGAAAGAGGCCTGCAAACCTGTTCCTTCCCTCCGATGGCTCTCAGACCCAGCTGGCCAGGGGGTCCGTGTCTCCACCAAGCTCTGGAGAGGTGGGTTCTGTCCTCCTCCTCGGACACGGGTGAGCCAGCAGCCAATCACTGCTTCCTGCTGGGGAAGGAAGTGGAGCTCAAACTGTCTTTCTGACAGTGGCAACAGCCGCCTGCACGCCTCCAGCAGGCATCACTGGAACATCAGTTTTGGATGATCGTTCTAAGCCAAGCATCTTTGAAATCACGGGCAAGCCCGCTACCCCTTTGCTGGAGATGGGCACGGAGGTGGGCACGTGAAGAGTGCCAGACCAGGCGTTGACAAACTATAGCTTATGAGAAGAATGGATGCAGTGTACATTTCTAAAGGGTCATCTCCCTCTCTCTCTCTCTCTCTCTCTCTCTCTCACACACACACACACACACACACACACACACACACACACACAGAGCACCCTTGGGTTCTAAGCTAGAGTGTACACCCACAGAATATGCTCCAGAGATCGTACGTAGCCTGACAAGCCTGACACACGATCTGGCCCTTTATTGGAAATGCTTGCCGACCCCTGGCCTGAACACTGCGAGGTAAGGGGCCTCTGGTGCATTGCCCTGGAGGGATTTTGGTCCCTAAATAAGAAGAAGTGTGAGGAAGCCTGCGCTTCCTCCTGACCTGAATGTGCTTGTGAGAGGCAGTCAAGCCTGGCGCTGTGGCAGCCTTCTTGTGACCATGAAGCAACCAGCCGGAGAAGAAAGGCCGACCTGCCAAGGAGGGAGCAGGAGCCTGAGGCCGCAATGACACTGCTGAGCTTCCACGTGACTCTGGAACCACATTCCTCTGGACCTCTTGTGATGGGAGATAATTCCCCATTGTCATTGTTCAAGCTGGCGGGGGTGGGGGCGAGGGTGAACTTTTTCCATAAAGGGCCCCATGGAAAATATTTTAGGCTCTGTGGGCCATAAGATCTGTGTCGCCACTATAAACCTAAAAACAACCACAGACAATGTGTAAATGAATGGGTACACCTATGTTCCAGTAAAACTTTATTTATAAAAACAGGTGGTGGGCTGGATTTAGCCCTGAGGGCCAGAGTTTGCTGTGTGTTTTATTTGTTGGTTGGTTACTTGCAGCTGACCTAGCCTAACTAGTTCTCCCTGAAATCTGCCTCAGCTCAGAAGCGCCCTGGATTCTAAGCTGCAAGAGCTAAGCTTGAGTGTGGGTGGGGTCTGCAGCCTGGGGTGGCGGGATAACCACATAAAGCCCCACCTATTGATCTGTCTTTTCTATAGTCTGAGTCGTGCTTTGCTTTCCTGCAGGATCTTCTCATCGTGGGCCTAGCAGCTGTGGTGGGAAGGCACCACTTTAACAAAATACTGTTACCATTTCCAGGTGGTGCCCGCTTCCCCTACATGCAGGCCTCAGCCTCCACGCTTAGCAGGTTCATTAAGCAAGACTAAGCCACACGAAGCAACAGGGTAAAGGGAGGGCCTTTGTGTCCGTAGGGTCCCATGGCAGAAGCGTGGTTCAGGGAGAAATGGGGGAGTGTGCCCTTCCCTGAACAAGCACATTCCCTCAGTGTGGAGCCTGCCAGCAATTGACAAATGCTATAATGCATGATGCTCACTCGTTCAGACCATGGGCTGCAGATGCATTGCAGAAATACATGAGGGTCTGCCCCAGAGGTAGGATCTGGTTGCTCCTTGTCCCTAAGCTGGGCCCTGAAGGGAGGGCAGGATTCCAGCCAGGGTGAAGGGAGAGGCTTCTGGGGAAGGGCTCGGATTGCCTCTTCTGCTTGTGTTTACAGGCTCCTGATGGCTGGCCCTTCCCCAGGGGAACGAGGCTTTGAGGCCGGGTTGCTGATGTGAGTTACCTTCACTACCCTGTACCTTGGCAGCAATAAGAGAGCGACCTCAAAGGGCCGCTGAGGGAATTGAGATGCGTGTACAGATCCAGGCGTGGTGCCCGGCCCATGGCAAGCTCTTACTACAGTGGCATGTGTAATTTCTGGTCTCTGCCTCCAGGAACTGCTGAGTATAGAACAGGCATTTCTCTGCTCACACAGCGAGGCCAGCAAGACGATCCTCAGATCACTGGTTCTGCACGTGGCCCAGAGAGCCTGTGAAAGGGGGAAGGATAACCCCCAAACATGTCCATGTTCTAATCCCCAGAACTACTGAGTGGGATGTTGGCAGAAGACACTCTGTGGGTGGGATTATTCAAAGACCTTGCACCAGGGAGACTATCGTGGATTGTTTGTGTGGATACACAATGTAATCACAAAACATCCTTACAGGCGAAGAGCAAGGCAGAGGAGATTCGACTACAGAAGAGAAGATGACATGACTATAGAGGCAGAGATTGGAATGATGTGGGCATGATTCACAATGCCAGCAGCCACCAAATAGGCAGGGAATAGATTCTCCTCTAGGGCTTCGGCCAAGGGCCCTGCCGACAGGCAGTTTTAGTCCAGCAAGACTTGTTTTGGACTGGTGACCTTCAGAATTATGAAAGAATGTATCTGCGTTGTTTGAAGCCACTGAGTTTGCAGTAGTGTGTTAGAGCAGCATGGAAAATCCATTGACTCCCATTGTCCGGCTTTTTGTGCCTTGTACAAAAGCAGAAAATGACATGGCTGGAATGGGAGGTCCTTATGTTGAGTGAAATAAACCAGGCATGGAAAAATACACATGGCATGTTCTCACTGATCTGTGGGATCTAGAAATCAAAACAATTGAACTCATGGAGCTAGAGAGTTGAAGGATGGTTACCAGAGGCTGGAAGAGGAGTGGAGTGCCGAGGGCAGGTGGGGAGGCTGTTAGAAAGAGTGAATAAGACACACTGTTTGATCGCACAGAAGATGACTGTAGTCAATAATAATTTGCACATTTAAAAATAACTAAAAGAATGTAATTGGCTTGTTGGTATTACAAAAGATAAATGCTTCAGGGATGGACACCCCATTCTTCATGATGTGCTTATTTCACAGTGTATGTCTGTATCAAAACTTCTCATGCACCTCACATATATATGTACCTACTATGTACCCATAAAAAAATGTAAAAAGAGTATAAAAGAAAAAAAAAACCAAAGCAGAAAACAGAGCAAATGAGAGCCAGGGATTGTGATCTCAGTTTGCCCAGGACAAAGCCGGGTGACCAGGTTACAGAGCAAGGCCCTCGGCATCTCCGGCTCCCATCTGCAGAGTGAGGGGCAGATGTAGGGGCAGCGTGTGGCTTCGATGACACATTCCCTCCAGGTGGCTCTGCCCTTGGCCCCCGCTCAGGATTGTTTGTAGCTCTTTGCCCCTTCGTAGCCACGTGGAGTTTTCAGGGGTCCTGCTAGGTCCTCTTGACTTCTCACTTTGCTCTCCTTGGTGGTCTAACTCACAGCCAAGGGCCCACCTGCGTCCGGATGCTGCTTTTCAACCTGACCTCTCAGCTCCAGGCTGGTTATTTTCAACAGCCTACTTGGGTGTCTCAAAGGCCCTTTACACTCAAGGTGCCCAGCATGGAGCTTGAGGTTCCCAGCACCGCCAGCCGGTTCTCCCTCCACATATGCAACCCCATGGATGGCACCAGCGTCTGTCCAGTATGCAAGCCAGGCTGCAAAGACTGGCTTGACGCTGCCCTTATGCTCTGTTGGGGCTCAGAACATGATACCCCAAAGCATGGTGCCTCAGCCTGAGTATTTTGAACTGAAGGACATTGGAAGGGCCTCAGAAGCAAGGTTTTTCCAACCTTCTCCTGACCCCCTCTCTCCTGCTCATCTTCCTCCTCCAAAGTGAGTCACAGAAACCAGAGTTCATCTTCCTTAAGGTGGGCCTCAGAACCTAGAAACCCCACCGCTAAAGTGAACCATAACACCTAGACAGGTCACTCTCTGCCTGCTCCTTCTCCTTTGAAAAGCCTCATTTCAGAAGGGATCCTGCCCCATATCCGGGAGGAAGGAATGCTACAAAGAGAGGCCGAGAAGAATATGCGCTTTGCTGGGGCCGCTTTCAGTCTGTTCCCAGTGGGTCGGACCTGTTTGCCAAACCACATTTCTACCCAGCTGTCCATTCTTCATCGAACCGAAGCATAAAAACCAACAGTTTTCCCTTAGTCTTTGAGTCGTCATTTCTGAAGCCTCCTGTGTCACGTAAAACTTGGATTAAATAAACTTGCTCTGCTTTTCTCTTGTTAATGTGTCTTTTGTTCTAGGAGTGTCGTCCATGACCCTCAAGATGGCAGAGTACAGGTCTCGCACCTTCGCAGCCCTGCAGCCCATCTGCAGTCAGTAGCCACACCTGCCGCTTCTACCCACACACACCTGGATTCCACTCATCTCACGTCGTCATTCCTACCACTATGCTCTGTAGAGGCTCAGAACTTGACACCCCAAAGCACGGTGCCTGAGCCTGAGTATTCTGAACTGAAGGACGTTGGGAGGGCTTCAGAAGCACCCATTCCACCACCATTCCCCCATCACCTCCTGCCCACACATACCTGATTCTACTCATCTCTTTGCATCGTCATTCCTTCCACCTCATTCCCTATCGCCGTCATCTCTCGATGGA
Source organism: Cheracebus regulus (assembly GCA_963574635.1). Taxonomy (NCBI): domain Eukaryota; kingdom Metazoa; phylum Chordata; class Mammalia; order Primates; family Pitheciidae; genus Cheracebus; species Cheracebus regulus. The sequence continues at coordinate 32,916 of CAUYQU010006088.1, forward strand.
CCTTCTGGAGCAGCTTCCTCATGATCTCTCCAGTTCATCTGTGCTTCTACCAGTCTGTCTTTACTGTGGCTAGAGGGCCATGTGAGAAAGGCAATTTCACGATTACCCTCTTCTGCTCAGCACCCTCCAATCTGATGGACACCAAAATCCTTGCCTTGATCCCCTCGGTCCTGCATGCCATCCTCTCTGTCCTCAGCTCAAGCCACTGCCCTTGTGCCACACTTTTCCTCTGTAGTCCACACTGCCGGCTTCTTGAGTTGCTTGAACGTGAGCCTTGAACCGCAGAACCCTGACTGTGCCACGCTGCCTCCTGTCGCGGCAGGTCTCTGCACTTGCTGCCTCCTGTGCCTTTCACCTGGTTCACTCTTCCTCCTCCTTCAGATCCGCACTTAAGCCAGTGCCTCAGGGAAGCTCTCCCTCACCTCTGGACCAGGTCTGGTGTCCCTGTCATGAAGTCTCACAACACCTTCATTGCGTCTGTCGTATCTTTTGATCATACAATGATGTGTGGGACTTTCCAAATAGTGGTCCTTCTTGACCAATTAACAGTGAGGCTCAGGAGGAAGGGGGAATGTCTGTTGCTCCCCCTCTGTATCCCTAGTGCTGGTGGAAGAGGAGCTCAATGATTATCCTCAAATGAACTAAAATGAATGAACGCTTAGGTCTTTTTTAGATTCGTCTTTCTTAAGGTGGGCCACAGAACTTAGAACCCTCCCACTAAAGCAAAGAGGGTCTTGCTCTGCTGCCCAGGCGCTTGACCTCTGGGGCTCAAGCAGTCTTCCCACCTTAGCCTCCCAGGTAGCTGGGACTACATGCATCCACCATTATGCCAGGTGATTTTTTTTCTTTTTTTTTTTGTAGCGATGGCTATTGTTATGTTGCCCAGACCCATCTCAAACTCCTGGACTAAAGTGATCTGCCCACCTCAGACTTCCAAAGTACGGGGAATACAGGCAGGAGCCACTGTATCTGGCCCAATGCTTAAGGTCTTTTGAGACAAAAATGAGGAAGTGGGAGATAGTTTCAATACTACAGAAAGCTAAGTTAAAAAAAAAAAGACAAAAAACAAACACCAAAACTCATCCTCCCCCCAAAACATATATGATTTATTTGATATTTGGCTGCACAGGTTTACAATTTATTTATCTATTTGCTTTTGGAAAAACTCAAATCAGCTTGGTGAGGTCACTTTTTCCTGGCAGTCCTTCCTGTCTGAGGAGTAAAGGGACTTCCACGGTCTGGATTGATCATTGTGATGAGGACGTTACCAGGATTGCCCTGAGAGCATGGACCATAAGCTTTTGGGGATGGAAACTGCATCTTCAGCTCTATCATCCCATGTTGCACAGCGTCAGCCTGAGGACATGCTCGGTGGCCAATGTTAATTATTGTGGCACACCCTGTTAATTTCTTACCCATGAGCAGTTCCTTTGCTTGCTAAGAGAAAATCCTGATTTTGCTTGGAGAAACAAAGTGTCCAGTGTCAGGTGATGACTTATGGTTGGTCTGAGCCAGGCTGGGGCATTTTATTTCTTTTTGCCTGATACTTGAAATAGTTACAGTACGGACTGTCCTGTGATCCACGTCTGGATAATGAGACATAAGGAAAAGTCTGCTAGGTCCTTCAAAGAAGATTTTCTTCACTGGTTAAAGGTGAAGACACATCAAGAAAAGCCCCCTTGACATAGCTTCCCCTGTCTTGCTCCTGGAGTCTGAACTTGGTCATGATGGCTGGAGCTATAACAGCCATCCTGTGACCATGAGGCTGCAAGAACATAGAGCAGTAATAATTAGGAAGGTGGAGCCTTTGGACAAGATGATAAAAGGAATCTGGGCACTCAGCTACATCGTTGAGACTTTGCAAGCCCTTGTCTGCTTTCTCTTAATTCCTGTTATGTTAGATAATTAAACGTCTTTACTGCAAAAGCCACAAGCAGTCAGGCTTTCTGTTACTCACAGCTCAAAGCATTTCTCTCATTTTCAAATAATTTCAGACTTACAGAAGAATTAATTATAAGGCAAAGAACGTTCATGCCCTTCACCCGCATTCACCAATTGTTATTTGCCACATTTACTTTCTCCATCTATATAGTCTATTCTACTCTATTATCTTTCCTGGAACCATTTGAAATTCAGTTATAGGGCATCCTTCCTCCACCTGGTGACTCAGGTATCCAGGCAGATTCATTTCTGCAGCTCTGCCTTCTTGACATGAGGTCATTGCAGAAGGAGAGAGGGTGAGAGTCATGCCAGTTCTTAGGTGCTCCTGACAAGGAGAGCCGCAGCACTCTGCCACATTCCCGTTTTCCAGAACTCAGCCAGTACCCAGTGCAACTGCCAAAGAGCCTAGGAAGCATAGAGAGTGCACAGAGAGCTGGCGAGCCCTCATCACTGCTGCCATGATATGTTCATTTATGCAATATATATCAATGGGCTCACCCTAGTCAGGCAGACTCCAAGAGACTAAGATGACTTCACCTTGGATGGTCTGCAGCCAAGAAAGAAAGGCAAGCTAGCACCAAGTGAACAGATCATCCACTTCAGTGGGGTGTTGAGCTGTGCTAGAGGCAGGTGCGGAAGCACAGATGGTGGCTACTACCCTGAAGTCTTGGGGAGACCCCACTGTGCACTGGTGTGGGGTTTGAAAGGTGAGTGGGTATTCATCCCCGTCAGGAAGAAGTGGGAAGGACATTTCAGACAGGGGCAAGAACCATTGCAAAGGCACAGGGCCTGGAAGAGCTGGGCTGGGAGGACGGGATGGCACTGGAATGCGTGGGAGAGGGGTCTGCTGAGGGAAAGCTGGGGAGGCGAGACGAGGCTGGACAAGGAGATTGTGAAGGGCCACGCTGAGGAGCCAGGAATTAATGCATTAATTTTTATTAATTAGATTATGATTAATAATGTGAGCTGCAGGGAATCATGAGGAGTATGAAGAGCACTGTGGTTGTGTTTTAGGAGGGTTGCCTTGATGGTGGAGTTTTAGATGGAAGACATAGGAGTGAGTGAAGACATCAACACAGAGAGACCTGCTCGAAGGCTCAGGCAGCCATGCAAGCAAAAAGCGACGAGGACCTGAGTTAGGAGGTGGCACTGGGATGGACAGAAGGGATTGGCTGGTGGAGCCACTTGAGATAATGAATCAATAGTAACTTCCACTGTCGTGGGCTGTCAGGGTGTATTATTGGCTCACAATTCTTCCTGGCCTCTCCACATTCCTGTGACTTCCCTGTGGACAGAGCAGATTTCTTTCTTTCTTTCTTTCATTTGAGAGTCTTGCACTGTCTCCCAGGCTGGAGTGCAGTGGCACAATCTCAGCTCACTGCAACCTCTGCCTCCCGGGTTCAAGCAATTCTCCTGCCTCAGCCTCCCAAGTAGCTGGGATTACAGGCGCCCAGCTAATTTTTTGTATTTTTAGAAGAGACAGGGTTTCACCATGTTGACCAGGCAGATCTCAAACTCCTGACCTTGTGATTCACCTGCTTTGGCCTTCCAAAGTGCTAGGATTACAGGCGCGAACCACCACGCCTGGCCCAGAGCAGGTTTCTTGCTGTGCACATGACCAGCTTTGGCTAGAGATGCATGAGCAGAGTTAGTGCACGCCTGGTCTGACCAGAGGATCTAAGTGAATGTGGCCTCGGGTGGCTCCATTGACCCCCATCTCCACACAGTGAGAAGAGCAAGCTCCAGGGATCCACCGCCTGTGAATGAGACACACAGAAGCAATCAGAGCCTGGCCCCCAGTCCAAGGCAAGGCTTCCCAGCTGAGCACAAATTATTAGCAAGAAATAAACACTTGTTTTAAGCTGCTGAGGCCCTAGGGCTGTGTGTTATAAAAAACTGCTGTAAAGAAAAAACCTGACCAATGCAGGGACTTGCCCTTTCCTAAGCACAGCATCTCACTTACCCATGATGTCCCTTCATAGTAAGGATTAGGGATGCCATTTTAAAGATGAGGCAACTGAGGCTTAGAGAGGTTAAGTCACTTACTCAAGGTTCCAGAGCTGGTAAGTCAGAGAGGAATCTGAACCCAGGACTGTCTTGTAAGCCCATCCTTCTCCCTCTGTCTACACAGTGCTGCCTTTCAAAGGTGCCAAACTCCTGAGTTAGCCTTTTTTTGTTTTGAGGGGAGTCTCCTTCTGTTGCCCAGGCTGGAGTACAGAGGCACGATCTCGGCTCACTGCAACCTCTGCCTCCCAGGTTCAAGTAATTCTCTGCCTCAGCCTCCCGAGTAGCTGGGATTACAGGTGCCCACCACCATACCTGGCTAATTTTTATATTTTTAGTAGAGACCGGGTTTCACCATCTTGGCCAGGCTGGTCTGAACTCTTAACTTCGTGATCCACCAGCCCTGGCCTCCCAAAGTGCTGGGATTACAGGCATGAGCCACTGTGCCTGGCTGACTTAGTCATTTTAACCTGCCAGAAACCTCCTTGCTCCTGAACTGGGGAGCTGAGCTTTGGGTTTCGAGAAGAGGCTTTAGGGCCACCATCAGGGGCCTGTGCTGGAGATGATGTGGCTGGCTCGTCACCTGGGCCTTTCCATCTGCCCTTCCTGCCCACACACAACGTTCCCTGACCTGTGTCAAGCTGGGCACATTGGCAGGGCTGGTGGCTGGGAGCTCAGAGTGTATGCTGCAGCCACGAGCAGAGCTTCTCTTGCTGTAAAACAGAGTTGAGTCGTCTTTTGATACCAGCAGTGGCTGCAGCAAAATCCCACCCATTTACTTATCCGTTTTGCCATTTGTCTTAGTGAAGCAAATCCAATTTAAAATACATCTTCAGAAAAAGGAGGGTCAGTGAGTTCAAACAGAAGAATATTTGCTAACTGGATTAGGAAAACTCACTCTGTGCTAAACTGTTCGAGGAAAATCCTCTTAGTACGATGTTGCAGGAGCCAGGCATGTGAAAGGATCATTTCCTCACTGTCAGCCCCTGAGATCAGGGCTCTGGCTGGAATAAATGAAGCAGGAGGTTATTAGCCGCTTAGTTGGTTCGAGTCTGTGCTGATGAGGCTGAGCTCTGACAAGCCAACGTCAGGGAGATATCTTGGTTTCCAGTAGTTTTTAACTCTGTCCAACTGTTTGTGGGAAAGAGCCTGGTTAAGAGAGGACACCCACTGCTTACAGGAGCCACCATCCCTACCAGACACGCAGCTCATGGGGCCGTCTCCAGGGAAGACTGAAGGCTGGGGAGACCTAGCTGCATAGTATATTCTATTTTGCATCATAAGGTCTTAGGAGTACAGAGAAAACTCTCCGTTTCCAAAAATGATGAGAAACTTAGTCTTTTTTTTAGATGGAGTCTCACTCTGTAACCCAGGCTGGAGTGCAGTGGTGTGATCTCGGTTCACTGCAACCTCCACCACCTGGGTTCAAGCAATTCTTCTCTCTCAGCCTCCCAAGTAGCTGGGATTACAGGTGTCTGCCACCACACCCAGCTAATTTTTGTATTTTTAGTAGAGATGGGGTTTCACCATGTTGGTCAGGCTGGTCTTGAACTCCTGACCTGAGGTGATCTGCCCATCTTGGCTCCCAAAGTGCTGGGATTAAAGGTGTAAGCCACCACACCTGGCCAAAAAATGATAAGAAACTCAATCTTTTGGATAACAGGGAGACTCTTAAGTGTTCTAAAAATGTATCCTTTCGCATGTAAAGCTTCCTGCCTCTGAGCCTTTGCCAGTGCTGTTCCCTCTGTTAGAGACACACTTCCATCCCACATGCTGTGAATTCCACTTTGCCCTGCAGCCCAAGTGTCATCTTCTGGACAGCCGTTTCCCATGCCGCCCACCAACCAGGCAGTCCCTTGTTCTTGTGCCACTACTGAACACGGTTTATTCCATGTGCTAGGCAGGGCTTTGTCAGATGTGAGTGACAACTGAAACTCTACATAGACATGTTTCAGCTAAAGGGTGACTTACTGACTCTTAACTGTGAAGACCATGGTGTGACTGAAGGTAGAGGTTGAAAGAAGTCATTTTCTCTTTCTCTCCTCTTTCCTTCTCCTTTTTCTTCTCTTTTTCTTTCCTCTCCTCCTTCCCTCCCTCCTTCTTTTTCTCTTCCTCCCTCTCCCTACTTCTTTCTCTTTCTCTCCCTGTAATTTGCTCTCTTCTCTATATGGGCCTAATTCCTTCTACTGCAAATAAGGAAAATGACCACCTGGAAACCCGAGGCTCACCACATCACAGCAGAGCCACCCAGCAGAAAGAAAACCAGCATCTACACATCAATCCAGGCTAGAACTCCATCTGAGCCTTGTGGGACATGCTTCCACACCTCATGGACCACTGAGGCCAGGGGATTCAGCATGATGAGCACTTCTGGAGTCATGGGCCTTCCCTGTAGCTAAGGTGACAGAAGGACAGGCTGGTCTGGAGTGTCCATGCCAGCTGGCTCACATGGCCAGCCATTGATGCTGTCTTCTGGGAGCTCAGCTGTGCTCTAGACCAGAAAACCTCCACGTGGCTCCTCCACGTGACTTTCACTTCTCACAGCATGGTGGCTGGGCCCCAGCAGGGAGACTCTCATAAGCAAAGTTCCCAAAAGACCAAAGTGGCAGCTGCAAGCCCCCTCATGGCCGAGCCTTAGCCCCCGAGCAGGACCAGATCCACTGCATTCTTGGCTTCCTGGGGGGCCAGCCCAGAAGCAGCGTCGGGGGAGCCTAGGTCTGGAGGACCAAGAAGTCTGGTTCCAGGGGAGGCCCTCTGATATAATTTGGATATTGACCCACACGCAGATTTCATGTTAAATTGCAATCTCCAGTGCTGGAGTTGGGGCCTGTGGGAGTTGTTTGGACCATGGGGGTAAAGCCCTCATGGCTTGGTGCTGTCTTCAAGATAGTGAGTTCTTGTGAGATCCGGTCATTTAAAAGTGTGTAGCATGTCCCATCCCACACCTGCCGACTCTCTTGCTTGCTCTTGCTTTGGCCACGTGATGTGCCTGCTCATGACTGTAAGCTTCCTGAGGCCTCCCTATAAGCGGAACATATGCCAACACCATGCTTCTTGTAAAGCCTGCAGCAACCTGAGCCAATTAAACCTCTTTTCCTTATAATTACTCGATCTTGGATGTTTCTTTATAGCAATGCAAGAATGGCCTGATGCACCGTCTTTGGAGACTAGCTAGCACATGGGCCTTCTCCATCTGTAGCTACACTCCTAGAACACACGTGGCTTCCAAGCCCACTGCAGCAACCGGAGGAAAAGCTCAGGATCCTGTGGGATGCTTCTAAGGCTCAGATCTGTGGTTCACGTCACTTCTGCCCATATTCTATTGGCCAGAATCTGGCTCCCTAGCCTCCACCTGACAGCAAGGAACCTAGCAAACATAGGGAGGGATCTGCTGGGAGCCATCTCTGCCACAAGGAGCAAGTGAAAGCAAGTAACAAGGAAGCCAAGACTGACGCACACGTTGGGGAGGTGATGAAGGATGTTTTGAATGTTTCAGAGCAGTGCAGGTACATCCGAGAGTACAATGATTACATGAGGGGCAGGAGAGTGAATTAGAAAAGGGTTGTTTTTCTGGATTCAGCTCCGGTGGGGTTTGTTCCCCAGGTCTTGGTGCTGTGCCATGGTCCTTCTTGCCACTGATATCCAGCCTGGATACCCCACTGTGGCTCTACCAGGGAGGAAAATATTTTCCTGCCACTGCCCTGAGCCTCCTGACTGATCCCAGCTACTTTGGACATCCCAGCTTTGGGGACTACCCCAGACCTTCTTATAATCAACAATTAGAGGCCTGCACAGCAAGGGTGCTCTGGAGCCTACCTGGTGCTCCAGGGTGACAGGCAGCACATGCTGTCATTGATTGGTGTTTGTGCTGCCTTTGCTAGAGTTTTATGGATCTCAACCTTGAAACCTGTGTCTTTTTACAGTCAAAGGGTCTGAACTGGGAGAAGTTCCCTAGATATGCTCCACCATAGCGTTCTGGTGTTTCCTGTCACCTCTGAAGATTCCAGGCTCTTATAACGGGGGCTTAAAGACAGCAGCATTGAGATATGAGGGCTTGTAGTTAACATCCAGTTCAGGGGACTTGAACTCCAGGGATCCGGAACTTAGAATAAACCCTCATGGTCTCACCATGGCAACAAGGCTCACCTCCTCTCTCTCATGCCTCTCCCTCTCTTGGCCACTATTGCTACAGACATCCTGACCCTTTTACCTCTTTATCGAATAAGCTCAATCTGTCCCAGGGCCTTTGCCTGGGCTTGCTTTCCTCCAAGAAGGATATACCCCTAATATTTGCCTGACTAAATCCTTGTTACCTTTCTGATTGCAAAGAAGCTTCCTTGACAATTCATTCTGAAGCAGTTTTTCCCTCTAGTCTTGCTACTCTCATTATTCTGTTCGATTTTCTTTATAGCGCTTAGCATTATATGACATTATTTTGAAATTGTTTATTTCTCTCTCTCCTCAATAATATAAGCCCAAGAAAGACAAGGAATAGGATCTGGGAGATGGTTTCAGCAGAACCCGAAGCAGAACAATCTTGTGCTAATTAGAAAAAGAGAGCTCCCTCACCCCCACTTTTTTTTTTTAAATTCGAGATGGGGTCTCCTTTAAATGTGAGACTGGAGTGCAGTCGTGCGATATTGAAGAGAGCTGTTTCTTGGTATACTTTCCCATCTTCTGCTGGAAGTTTTTTATATTCATTATACAAACCCACCGTGTTGGTGACTTACGCACCCTGTATGGCCCTGCATCCACCCCATCAGAAATGCTTGTGGAATGAATGAATGGATTGGTGGAAGTCAGGGGGACTGGACTGGAATATCTGAAAACAAACGTCAGTGTGTGTGGCCAGCGTCTGTGTACCTTTCTTGGTTGATTGAATCTTCTGTGCATTGATTTCATGGTATTGGGCACAAAATCCCCTTTTTCGTGCATTGCCAACAAAGATTCGTCAAGCACCCACTCACTGTGTTCGCTTGGGGAATTCAGCAATGAACAAGACACGATTTCTTGATTTAAGAAGCTGGGATTCTGGAGGCCGGATGGTGATGTGAAGGATGGTGCAGTCCAGGGTCATAACAGCTGCACTAGGAGCCAACCCAGTGCTCTCCTGGAGCACAGGACACTTGCTCAGTGCAGAGGACTCAGTAAGTCTTTCTGGAGAAGTGATTGAGCTGACTCTTAAAGGATGGAGAGGTTCTAACATTGAGTGCTTTGCACAACTTATAGAGATCCGTGTTGCCCAGTCTTTAAGCAGGCTCAAGTTTGGTAGACAAAAGGCAATTTTCAAACTCAAATTCTTTACTTGAATTTCTATTTCCTTCCTTCCTCCCTCCCTCCCTCCCTTCTTTCCTCCCTCCCTCTCTTCCTTTCCTTCCTTCCTTTTTTTTTTTTTAAAAAAATTCCAGAGTCTTGCTTTCCTGCCCAGCAGACTGGAGTGCAGTGATGCAATCTTGGCTCACTGCAACCCCCGACTCCTGGGTTTGAGCAATTCTCCTGCCTCAGCCACCTGAGTAGCTGGGACTACAGGCACATGCCACCAGGCCTGGCTAATTTTTGCATTTTTAGTAGAGACAGAGTTTCACTATGTTGGCCAGGCTGGTCTCAAACTCCTGACCTCAGGTGGTCCACCTTCTTCAGCCTCCCAAAGTGCTGGCATTACAGGCGTGAGCCACCATACCCAGACCTTTACTTTCATTTCTTAAGTTCTGTGAAATCAGTAGGGATTGTTCTCTAGAATTCCCTTTTAATCTCCTATCCACTTTTCCCCGGATTCCAGTTCCCTCACCTCTTTCACGCAATCTTCCCTGCAAAACTCCACCCCCAGCTTTCAGGCCCTCTCCCCACTTCTCTGCTCTTTATTGTGAAGACAAGCACAGTTTCTTCCATTTGGGACCATTCCTTCCTCCTCCAGCTTTTCAGATCTAATCATGTATCCACTCTCTGACTTCCACAAAAGCCAAAATGGAATCCTTCCTGGAGGGCAGCCCAGGTCAAGAAACTGCACAGATACAGTAGAGGGAGAAAAAAGGGTGGTTCTGAACACATGCATTAATTATTTTGGTCTCATCACACTTTTTAAATGACTATTATTAATTCATTTCCCAGATGAGGAAACTGAAGCTCACAGAGATCAAGCGACTTGCCCAAGATCCCAAAGCTGGTAAAGTGCCTGTTCTTCCTGTCTGCCATACTTCCCTTCCCTCTGGCTTCCTCTTTGCCTGCTTAACTGTGATTCAATCCAAAGAGAAACTTCTCCAGGAAAGCCTTGCCTAAACAACTTGCCTTGGCCAACCTCCCCAACTACTGTACACTTCCATAAGGCTGTGGACTTTCCCTCACAGCCCTTGTCACATTTGTAATTGTGCATTTGTTTGGATTATTCCTGGCTTAAAGCCTATCTATGCTTCAAGCTTTTAGAGTAGGGTCTCTCTCTCTCTGCCTCCCATTATATAACCAGTGAGTAAAACAACATCTGAGACAAGTCAGTACTTGTTAAATATTTGCTGAATAAAAGAATGAATGATGAATTCAAACCCCTGTCTCCAAGATCCAAGTTCTTTTTTGACATCATGAGTTGGTGTTCTCCAGGAGGAGAGGATAGGGCGAAGATCATTCCAGGACGAAGAATTACCACATGACCATTTACAATGGGTGTTGTTTTTTGGCCGTGGCTATGGTGGTGACAGCTTGAATTCAGGCTGTATGTGGAGGGGTGGCAGGAGAAGAAGCAGGAGCTGTGGACAAAGATGAGGGCAACATGAGGAAAAGACTTTGCATGCCTGGCCAGGAACATGGGCCACAGGGAGTGATCATGAAACACAGTGAGGGTGTCTCATCAGGGGAGTGAGATGCTCATAGTCACATTCAGGAAAGATCACTGCCTGCCAGAAAGACAGAGGGTCAGGGTACACCTGGAGGCCAGGAGAGTGCCACCATCAAATAGGGTGGAGGAGGCACAGTTCTGGACAGGCATGTCAGTGGTGAGAGGAATGGTCCAGTTCCCAGAAGATGAGGAGAGATAGGAGCTGAGGATGACTCTTCAGTTTCAGGTTTAGGCACCTGGACAGATGGTCTTGCCCTCTCCAGCAGCAGAAAGCACTGAAAGGGAAGGAGGTTGAGGGAAGGGACTGCTTCGGCTGAGCAGCCTGTCTGAGAAGCCGAGACACTTGCAGGTGTTGGTCCAGGGTGCAGGTGGATTTGGTGGAGGGGGAGACTAGGAAGGGAGGAGAAAGTCCAGTCTGTTTCTAGATCTCACCATGCTGCAGGTGTCTGGGCCAGCCGGTGGCAGATGGAGCTGTGCAGCCGGCTGCTGTCACATCTCTTTCTCTCCCAGCTGCCTTCAGCTGAGCTTAACACCAGCAGAGGCAGAAACGCTTCATAAATGCAACTTGTCAGCTGCGAGGTGTGCTCAGAGCTCAGGAACACTGTTTTCCCTCTTCACTGTTTTCCATCATTCTTTTTCTTTCCAGTTTGGGTTTGGGGCGCCCTCAGTTCCTTTTCTGTTAAACACTGAGCTGTTTATCCATCCCTCTCAAGAAAAAGAGAGACTGTGAACGTGACCTGAAAGAAGGGGCTTCCAGCTCTCTGGGGTATTCTCTTCCTCCTCTGGTCTTTTGGGTTCATCCCAAATCATTCCCCCAATGGAAAGATCACTCAAGGATTGGGGGCGGTGGCGGGGAAGAGGACAGTCTCCCAAGAGGTCAGGTTAAGCCCCAGCCTCAGGGTGTTGAGGGAGGGGCTGGAGGAAGCAGGAGCCTGTTCCTAGGAGACACTTTCTATTGGGCACCTCTTCCTAGACCGCTTCCCCTGATATCGCCACAGGAATAGGAATCATTATCCCACGCCGCGGAGAAGGAAACCAAAGCCAGGTAAAGTAATGTAAGACCCTCAAAGTTGCAGAGCCAGGAATAAAGTCCGGATTGGGACTCAGGTCTGTGGGCAACCCAAGGCCACCCCCTTTGCCCTACAAAAGCTCTTTCCCCCTCCGGAAGCCCTCGAGGCCTCTTTCCTACCCTGCCTCTTGTTCCCCAAGCGTGGCCAGGGTTAGGGCTCCAGGGCTGCTCTAAGCACGGTTCCGTCTTCCCGGGGAGAGTTTTCCCCTGCCCGGGGCTAGGGTCTGGCGCTGGGGCGCCTCTCGGACCTGCGGGATCGCCCCTAGACTTTGGAGCGCTGAGCACGACGAGCGACGGCGCCAAGGCACAGGTGGGGCGGGAGCGCGATAGAGCCGACCTGGGAGGCGCGGGGGGCGGGACGCGGGGCCCGGGAGCAGCCTGGGACCGCGCAGCGCCGCAGCTCCCGGCGCCCGCGGCTGCCTGCCCTAGCCCCTCAGTGGCGGCTCGCTCTCTTCTTCTCTGGCTCCGAACCCGACACAGCCGCTGCCGCCCGGCGCTCTGCGAACTCCCGAGAACAGCCCTGGCCGTCAGCGGGCACCAGCCGCTTCCTGTCCCCAGCACCGAGACTGGAGGGGCGCACCGCGGCCACAGAGCCAGAGGCTCTTCAGGCGGCGAGAGAAGTCCCCGCGCGTCCCGGGGCCTCGCGCAGCTCACGGTGAGCGCCCCCCGGGGCTCGAGGGTCCCTTGGCTGAGGGGGCGCATCCTCTGGGTGCCCGATGGGGCTACCCGGGGGTCGCAGGGCTGAAGTTGGGACCGCGCTCAGACTGCCCCTGCAGCTCAGCCAGAAATGCTGCCGCCGGGGAGCAACGGCACCGCCTACCCGGGGCAGTTCGCGCTGCACCAGCAGCTGGCGCAGGGAAACGCCGTGGGGGGCTCGGCTGGGGCACCGCCACTGGGGCCGGCGCAGGTGGTCACCGCTGGCCTGCTGACCCTACTCATCATCTGGACCTTGCTGGGCAACGTGCTGGTGTGCGCTGCCATCGTGCGGAGCCGCCACCTGCGCGCCAAGATGACCAACATCTTCATCGTTTCTCTGGCCGTGTCAGACCTCTTCGTGGCCCTGCTGGTCATGCCCTGGAAGGCGGTCGCCGAGGTGGCCGGTTACTGGCCCTTTGGAGCGTTCTGCGACGTCTGGGTGGCCTTCGACATCATGTGCTCCACCGCCTCCATCCTGAACCTGTGTGTCATCAGCGTGGACCGCTACTGGGCCATCTCCAGGCCCTTCCGCTACCAGCGCAAGATGACTCAGTGCATGGCCCTGGTCATGGTCGGCCTGGCCTGGACCTTGTCCATCCTCATCTCCTTCATTCCAGTCCAGCTCAACTGGCACAGGGACCAGGCGGGCTCTTGGGGCGGACTGGACCTGCCGAACAACCTGGCTAACGGGACGCCCTGGGAGGACGTTTGGGAACCCGACGTGAGGGCAGAGAACTGTGACTCCAGCCTGAACCGAACCTACGCCATCTCCTCCTCTCTCGTCAGCTTCTACATCCCAGTGGCCATCATGATCGTGACCTACACGCGCATCTACCGCATCGCCCAGGTGCAGATCCGCAGGATTTCCTCCCTGGAGAGGGCCGCGGAGCACGCGCAGAGCTGCCGGAGCAGCGCCGCCTGCGCGCCCGAGACCAGCCTGCGCGCTTCCATCAAGAAGGAGACCAAGGTGCTCAAGACCCTGTCGGTGATCATGGGGGTCTTCGTGTGCTGCTGGCTGCCCTTCTTTGTCCTTAACTGCATGGTCCCTTTCTGCAGTGGACACTCTGAAGGCCCCCCGGCCGGCTTCCCCTGCGTCAGTGAGACCACCTTCGATGTCTTTGTCTGGTTTGGCTGGGCCAACTCCTCACTCAACCCCATCATCTATGCCTTCAACGCCGACTTCCGGAAGGTATTTGCCCAGCTGCTGGGGTGCAGCCACCTCTGCTCCCGCACACCGGTGGAGACGGTGAACATCAGCAATGAGCTCATCTCCTACAACCAGGACACCGTCTTCCAGAAGGAAATCACAGCTGCCTATATCCACATGATGCCCAACGCAGTGACCCCTGGCGACCGGGAAGTGGACGATGAGGAGGAGGGCCCTTTCGATCGCATGTCCCAGATCTATCAGATGTCCCCAGATGGTGACCCTGTGGCAGAGTCTGCCTGGGAGCTGGACTGCGAAGGGGAGATTTCTTTAGGCAAAATAACACCTTTTACCCCAAATGGATTCCATTAAACGACATTAAGAAACTCCCTCGTGGATCTGCATAACGGCAGTGACATTTACAAGCATGCACACACGCGCAAATACATGCCTTTCCAGCGCTGCCCTGTTTATCATGTGTTTCTGAGTAGTAGCTCATGTGCTTAGAAACCTCACTCCATTGATTGGTAGTCCAAAGAATTGGCAGAAGCAGTTGCAATAAACTCAGTCAAATAAACCCAGCCTGCCAGAGGTGATCCTACTAGAGAAGAGAGTATGGAGCTGGGTCCTTAAAAAATATGTTTTCCTCTCCCTTTTTAAACAAATGGCTTCTTCAGTCATTGTTAGTGTTTAAATTGATTTTCAAACAGCAGGTTGGGTGTGTGTGCAGTGTTGTAGTGGGAGCATAGCTTTCCTGGGTCTGGCTTCCAGAGGCTCTGTGCTTATGTCATTTCTTCTCTCTGTGCTGGTGGGTGTCTCCATATCATAGCCAAGGAAGTCTCCCTCATTTATTCTGGTGTCTAATAAACACAAATTATTTGTATGATGGGGTGACTATTTTTGCTTTGCTACCTTGTATTTCAGAAGTGCTTCTGAAGAAACCATGAGTGCATCCTTAAAATGCAAAGAAGATGTTTGCTGGGTCTGGAAGGACAGGCTTATTTTCTTTAGTTTGGCCTTAAAGATACACACAGGGCAAAGGACCCTGAGGAGCTTCTGTTTTCTCAGATTTCTTTTTATTACTTATACACATGTGGGGTCTGTGCCCAAACCTGGCTTCAATGGCAAGGCATTAGATCTTCTTAAGCTCAGATTTCATTTTTCTCATTTGGATTTTTTTTTTTTTTTAAATAAGACAACTCTCCTGATTCCTAGACAGAGGCAATCAGTTCATTGAAAAGATCGTGTAGAATAACAGCTTGCTCTTTCTCCATGTGAAATCTGTAGCATGTTTTAGAATGACATGGCTTTTGAGAAATCGTGATTTCTGAAGAGCTTTCAAATGTGTGAATCAAGATGCTTTAAAAAAGAAATCCTGTTTTTTAAATAGGCATCTTCCTTAGTGGACAATAGCAAATAAGAGGATACGTTTTAACTAAAATGTAGAAGCCAGAGATGAAATGTGAATGAACTTGAAACTGGGAAATCTGTAGGTCGAGGTGCTCAGTAGAAGAGCCCAACTAACTCCAATCATTTTGTTTTTCCTCTCTGCAGTGTGCACAGTCACAGTCAAGGGGAGTGTTTTATTCCAGATCCACACTGGTTGAGAGCATGTTATTAACATCAGATCTAAATACGAGCGCTGTTAATGGAAGCAAATGAAATGTGAATATGTAATTTCTTACAAGTCCCTGATTTGAAGCAGTTTTATCAAGGACAGTTCAATCCATTTTTATCTCTTTAAGGATAATTTTATTGTCAGTCTTCTGTGCAACCATATCTTGATCACTGCAAAATGTGCAGTTCCTGGCATATAACACTTAATAAATATTTGTTGAATGAATTACTATTTCTGGAACAGTGAAGTTGAAAGCAATTCCTATTCAGTACATCAATTTTTATATGTAATTTAGTCAAAATGATACTGGAACCTGAGGTCTGCGTTCAGTTTCTGACCTCCTGTGAACGGATAGCTAAGCAAACCATTAGGCAGCATTGGGGACAGTGAAAAGCACACTGCTCTAGGATTCAGGAGACCACCGCATGACCTTGAGTGAGTCAATTAACCTTTCTGGGACTCATTTTCTGTCTGTGTCTGTAAATGGAAAGACTTATGCTAGATCACTGTTTACCAAATTGTGCTTTGTGATGCAGATGTTAATGGATAGGGTCTCTGGTGAAATAAGTTCAGCAAACCCAGGTTCAATATCTGTCTTCTCAACAGGACTTCTTAGAGCTTCTCCTGTGCATGATGCACCCTCCAGTGGGGCAAGATTCTGTATTATCTCCCACTGCCGTTCACCTTGTGAACCTTGTTTGGTGGAATTCCTATTACTGTCTCTCTGGAGTCCACAGTCATGGTTTGAGAAACTCAAATCTCACTGATCTGGAAGTCTTTACAATATTCTGTTCTAAAGCATGGGTTGTTATAAGCAAAATCTTTTGTGAAAAACACTGTTGTAGGCTCCAGTTTAGATAAATCCTGTGTTATGGAAAATGGATTATGTGAAGACTTTGGAATTCCCTTCTGTAAAATATCATTCACCATTCCTTATAATTATGTACTATGCACTAGGCACTGTTCTAAATACTGGGAATATAGTTGTCAATCAAATTCTCTGCTGACTTGGAACATTTATGTGAGTCAGTGGAGAGGTAAGCCAATAAAGATTGCTGCACTACACTATGCTGAATTGCACTGTGCTGTATTGACCAGGATACATAATGCCAGGCAGAGGATATTGCTATGTTGCAAAAAACCCAGGGTGAATAGGATGGTGATACTGCTGTTTTATTTACAGACGTGGGGGTGGGGGAGCCTTTCCAAAGAGCCACATGAAGAGAGACCTCGATAGGGTAAGAGTTGGAGCGCTGCTAATGTCTGGGAGGGACAGTAATCAGGCAGAGGGAGTGGCAAGTGAAAGGCTTGGAAATGGGCTTGTTCCTGGCACCCTTGGAGGAGTGTGGCTGGAGGGCTGTAAAAGAGGAGTCTGATAGGGTGAAAGTTAATTGCCATAGCAGCAATCACAGCAGGCATGATGGAGACTTAGTCCGTGCTGGCTACAACACATGTATTAATTCATTTGACTCTCGCTGCCCTGTGAGGTAGGCACTCTTATTACTCCATTTTTTATAGATGAGGAAATGAAGGCATTGTCAGGCTAAATAACCAGGCTGGGGCCACACACCTCCTGAGTGGCAGAGCTAAACTTGAACCCAGGTAGCCTGGCCACAGTCTTTAATCCTAACTGCTCTTTGATGGTGAGAGAGGATGCCAGAACTTCTTCAGTCAGCAAATGCACTAGTGCACAGATCAGAACATTCAGTTTTTTGTTCATTTATCACTGAAATGGTTAATTGATTCATCCCCGCAGCTACACAACAGCAGCTCTTCATTGTGTACCTACTCTGTGAATAGCTTTGTGTTTGGAGGAAAGGCACCCTAGGGTTATGGGCAGAGTACATGATGGGCCAAGTGCTTTCCTGGATTCTTATTTATTCTTCACATTAATCTTACATGTTATTATTTTCATTTTTACAGATGAGGACACAGGGGCACACAGGAACTTGAAGAGTTGTTTGTCCAAGTCCTGTGACAAGTAAGCAGTGGAACCAGGGTTTACCTCTAGGTCAGCGGTTCTCAACAGAGGGAATTTTGCACCCTGCACCCTTCAGACATTTGGCAATGTCTGGAGACCATTTTAGTTGTCACGACTGGGTGTCAGGTGCTCCTGCCATCTTGTAAGTAGAGGCCAAAGATGTTAAACAACCTATGGTGCACAGATAATTATCCAGCCCTAAACACGCATGTTGCAGCACTTGAGAGGCCGTGACCAGATGGACACACAGCAGGTCCCAGCTACCTGTCCACACTCCAGGTCCCAGATACCTGTCCACAAGGCCACCTGCCTGGAATTGGAGGCTCCACCGCCCTGAGGTTGAATTTTGGCTCCAGCATTTATTAGTCATTTGAATCTGGGCAGCTTTCTGAACACCAGCTTCCTTATCTGAGCAATGGGCACACCAGTCACACAAAGTGTGTATAACACAAAGCACAGAACTTCCTTGTTCTGATAGATGCTAAATCTTCTTTTATGACCAGACCTCCATAAACCATATTCATTTTTTAGAAGTGAGTCACTAAGTCCAAAGAATATTCAAGGGGAGGGAATTAGACTTTACCTCTTTGTGGGAAGAGTGCCAAAGAATTTGCAGAAGAGATGTTTTACGTTTTATGCTTTATTTTTAATAACTTGTTCTCACATTGTTTCAGACTTACAGAAACCTTGCAACACAGTACAAAGAATTCCTAAATACTGTTTGCCCAGATCCTCCAACATCAATATTTCACGGTATCACTTACCTCTGTTCTTCCCTTTATCTTCTGAGTCATCTAAGATATGATGCCCATTTACCCTTGAATATTTTGTTGCATATTTCCTAAAAACAAGGAATTCTCTCATCTAATCTACAGACTTTATTCAGACTTCATGATGATGTCCTTTATAACAAAGCAATCCAAGACCATATGTTGCATTTAGCTGCCTCCTGTAATTTGAAAGTTTCTGCCGCTTTGTCTTTCATAACACTGACCGTTGTGAAGATTACCTGGCCAGTTACCTGGTGGAATTGTCCTTCAACTCAGGTTCTTGGGTGCTTTTCTGTGATTAGATTCTGTCATGCACATTGGGCAGGAATATCAGAGATGCCATGCTGAGCTCCTCCAGCGCATGCGTGGGAGGCAGGTGCTGTCAATTAGCTCCATCACTAGCAACGTTAACTTTGCTCATGGGGTTATGGTGCTGTCCATTGTTTTACCCTTTCTAATTAATAAGTATTTCCTTTGGAGAAGTGTTTGGAGACTATGAAAATATCCTATTATTTCCCAAATTTGCACCCATTGTTTTTAGCATTTATTAGTGACCCTTAACTGAATCAGTTATTACTGTGGTTGTCAAACAGTGTTTTTTAAAAATTTTTTTATCATCTTTCTAAATTTATTGTTGGTTTTCCACTGTAAGGAAGAATATTTGTTTATATATTTATTTACATCAGCATAGAATCTTGGGTTTCTAGTTTTGTTTGTTTTTGAGATAGGGTCTCACTCTGTTGTCCAGACTGGAGTGCAGTGACATGCTTACAGATCACTGTGACCTGGACTCCAGGACCCAAGCAACCCTCCCACTCAGCCTTCCATGTAGCTGGGACCACAGGCATATGCCACCATGCCCAGATATTTTTTCTTTTATTTTTGTAGTGACAGGGTCTCCCTATGTTGCCCAGGCTCGTCTCAAGCTCCTGGGCTCAAACTCCTCCCACCTCAGCCTCCCAAAGTGCTGGAATTTACAGGTATGAGCCACCATGCCCAGCCTGTGTTTCTAGTTTTTATAATAGGTTATAATCCTTTACCTGACACTGTTAATGAGATACTATCTTGATATCCCAGGTATGGGACCTGGGAACACATGTGTTCCATTTGTAGGATATTAATACAATGCTCAGTAGAGGGACAGCACTCAGGACACTGTTTTCTATTGTCTTCTAAGATGGTCTCTGCCCTCAAATCTCACAGAGGGTATCCATACTTAATATACTAACTTATCATGATGTTTAGGTTGCCTTAGATTTCATTAGTGGGAGCCTTTTAAATTGGTTCCTGTGTCCTTTTGACATGCTGTCATTATTATTTGAGTAGTTAGTTACTTTTCAACACAAGATATGTCAGACTCATTTTGTATATTCTCTGTTCAAGCCTTGGAGTCAGCCATTTTTCCAAGGAAACCTGAGTTCCTTCTAGCAGAGAATGGTATGTAGAATTCAAGATCTGGGCACAAGGGTATTTATTGTTACTGGGGTAGCATTGTTTCTAGATCCTCTCAAAAGACAGAGCTGGGAAATGGATACATGTATATACATGCAAACATATTCATATGTGCATGTACACATACCCATGAACATCTATATCTATTTCTATGCCTACCTATGTACATATATCAAATTCCGTGTATTCATTTTGATACCTAGCAAACATATTTTAAAAACCATCGCCTCTGGTTAGAATATTAAATCTCTAATGTTTCATGAGACCTGGAAGTCAAAGAGATTAAGTTACCTTCCTAGGTTTAAAACAAAATTAAAATGGGGATAATTAGTTGCTTACTTTGTAGTTTATTGTCAGGGTTATGTGGTATGATTCATGTGAAATGTGTAAGGGCATGGACACAATGAGAATTTAAAAATGGGGCTGGGCACAGTGGCTCATGCCTGTAATTCCAGCATTTTACAAGGCCAAAGTGGGCAGATCACTTGAGGTAAGGAGTTTGAGAACAGCCTGACCAACATAGTGAAACCCTGTCTCTACTGAAAATACAAACTTAGCCGGGTGTGTTGGTGGGTGCCTGTAATCCCAGCTACTCAGGAGGCTGAGGCAAGAGAATTGCTTGAACCCGTGAGGTGGAGGTTGTAGTGAGCTGAGATCACACCATTGCACTCCAGCTTGGGCAGCAAGAATGAGACTCTGTCACAGACAAACAAGCAAACAGAAAAACAGTCTGCTTGTGATTGTGTTCTTAAGACCTGAGAGCACAAGGCAGAATCTTCCTGTTTCTATGCAGTGATCCTGCACTCCATTTTACAGGCAGTGTGGGAAGCTACTAGGGATAGAGAATTGAAGAGTCAACATCCAGGAGAGGGATAGAGAGACTAAACAGCAAACTAGACTTTGCCACACCTAGAATAGAAAGAAACAGGGCAAGATTTCAAGCTTGAGAGGAGGAAGTTGTTGACATGACGGGAGAGTTAAGAAAAGAATGTTCTTGAGCCTATGTGGAACCCCCAGGCCTCTAAGCCAAATCAGGGGAAAGGCTTAAAGGGAATATGAGTACCCCTACTCACAAGAGCAGGCAGAGCCATCAGACTTTTGCTTTGACACTGTTAAGTATCATTTTGATATTCCAGGTATGAGACCAGGGGACACATGTCTCCCATTTGTAGGATATTAACACAATGCCAGTTCCAGGGAAAATACTCAGAACATTGTTCTGATTCTCTTCTATTCTCTTCTATTCCTGTCCTCAAAACTCCTAGTGAACTGAGAATACCAGCACTCCACCAACACTGACAGAACAGAGGTGACAAACAGCATTTGTTGACTACATATTTTGTGAGGTGCTTTGTAAACATCTCCTCATGCAATCATCACAATATTCTTGTGAAATAGGCATCACTGCCTTCATTTGAAAAAGGAGGAAAAGGAGGCTGAGAGAAGTTCAATTGCAAGCTAGGTTATGCTTCTAGTAAGTGACAGAAGTGGGGTTTGAAGAGCATCTGCTCATAGAGAGCCCCCCTTCTGGGCTTTGCACAACTCTTCGGAGGCACCCAGGAAGAAGAGAGCTCCTTCATGTATATTGCCCATGGGTCCTCTCCAGGAGAAGCATTTTGAGGTTCTGAAACTGTTTCTCATCAGACTTGGTTGTAAATTTTCTCTCCATCTCGGCCCTTTTCCTGTGCTTTTCCAATAGGTAATTAGACTTCAGTTTTCTACATGAGTGAGATCTGCTTAACATGATGGGGGCTCTGTTTTTCCACACCCTTGGTAATTTGTAGATTTGGGAAAGCATACCCAGTATGGCTTGTCAGGGCTAACATATATGTCCCTGTTCCTGTATTAACTTGGCTTCATTGGTAGGGGCTGCCTGGAGTCCTGGGGTGAGAAAGACTCCAAGGTTCCATTTCAACTAATGATGTTGAGGGGCCTGGTTAATAAATGATTTCTACTATGAGCTTGGGAAGTGGGGGATGCTTGAATGTTCTAAGTACTTGCTTTTCTTGGTCTCTCAGTAGCCCCTAAACATATCTGTCCTAGATCCAATTGAAAATTAAAATATTGGTCAGGTGCAGTGGCTCATGCCTATAATCTCAGCACTTTGGGAGGCTGAGGCAGGTGGGTCACAAAGTCAGAAGTTCAAGATCAGCCTGGCCAGTATGTTGAAAGCATGTCTCTACTAAAAATACAAACATTAGCTGGGCGTGGTGGTGTGCTGGTGACCCCAAGAAAGTGGGGGTGTGACCAACTCAATATGCCTCTGGAGGCTACATGAGTAAACAGAAAACAGTCCTCATGAAAGAAGGATGTTGGCAAACTGACAAACTGCATCTGCCACCAGAAGGAATGTTGAGGGCAGTCACGCCCCAGGTCCCCTGCTCCTTGAGGCCATCTGTGCTCCTGAGGTTATCTACCTGAACATCTGGAACCTGTTGAACAGGGAAAGCAGTACTTGTGATAAATCAAGGAGCTGACTGACAATCACCCCTCCTCCCTGTTCACCTTACTTAATAAATACCAAGGGCTATAAAAGCTCAGGGCCTTTGTTCACTAGAAGCAAAGAGCCCCCTGACCCCATCTTTCAAATAGAACCTTTTGTCTTTGTCTTCATCCTCCTTTGTTAATGAGATAACTATGGCAAGTGGCGCCTGAACAGGGACCTGAACGAAGAAGGTCTCCTGCAGCAGAGGTAGTGAAACTACAGACAGACAGGAAGCCCAGGATGAATCTGCTGGTAGTGGATGTCAGGTCAGTGCCCTAAAGAGGTACTGGGAGTGGGAAGTTTCTGAATCACGGTAACGTGTGGCAGAATTTGTCTATTGAGGAGCAACATTGTGTACAGTTGCTTAAAGTTTTACTTAAAGAATCTGGTGCTCACATCAGTTCTCAAACACTAATTAAGCTTCTACAGGAAGTCATTACATATAACTGGTGGTTTCCACAAACAGGCACCCTCGATGTGGAAAATTGGGACCAGGTAGAAGGTTTGCAATGGGCTCATCAAAAAGGTTTTAAAGTAGATCCCTCTGTTTTCTTTGCTTGGAGTTTGGTCCATACTGTCCTCCTGCCATTATCCCCTTCTTATTCACTTGGACAGCAAGAGCCATGCTCTGATTCAAAAATTGGAAGAGCCTTCTGTCTTACAAACAGCGCCCATTGAAAATGAGAGATAGGAGAGAGAGGAGGAGAGCTGGTCTGCACTGCCTCCTTCAGTAGCAGAAATAGAGACTCCAATACAAAAAATTCTATGTGCAGCAGCTATAGCTGGAGAGCCCTTAGGACCTTGAGGCTTTTCCTATTGCTGTAATTCCTGATCCAAACAATCCACAACAACTTGTTCATGAACACACTCCTGTAGAATTTAAGCTATTAACAGAATTAAAAGCTAGTGTGGTTAGTAATGGAGTACAGAGCCTGTTTACTTTAGGATTGCTAGGATCTGTATTCAGTGCTACGCACCTCCCACCTTTTGATAGAAAGCATTGAGCTTGTACTTGCTTGCCTGCTAGTGCATATTTAAATTGGCAAGAAATGTATGCAGACCGGGCTAGACAGAATCGTGCCACTGGACACAGAAACACTGCAGGGGATATGCTATTGGGTTGTGGTCCTTATTCAGATTTGGTGCAGTGATTGTATCAGTAATATCTAAACTCCCAGACGCTGCTTACCATCAGTGTGCCTTAGCTGCCAAACATGCCTGGGCCACCATCCTAGAGGAAGGGGTCCCAGTGTAATCTTTTCTACCTGTCATGCAAGGATTGCAGGAACCCCATGCAAATTTTATTGCACAATTACAAGAAGCAGTGTGGCACCAGACTCCTCACTCCGCTGCTGCAGAGATGCTTACTCTGACTCCAGCCTTTGAAAATGCAAATGCGGGAGAGAGATCCAAGATGGCTGATTAGGAGCAGCTCAGGATTGGAGCTCCCAGTGAAAGTGCAGAGGGCGAGGGGACGCCGCATTTCCAGACGGATTTTTATTACCCCTAGACCAGGAGATTCCCAGGTGGAGCAGCCCCACGGGTCACCAGTGCAGCTGTTTTGGCCGGCGCGGCTGTTTTGGCCAGCGCAGCTGTTTTGGTCGGCGCATCTGCTTTGCCGGTGCCCCGCCACGGCAGTTCTCAGTACAAAGTACACTGGTCTGTGTGCCCTTTTAACTGGTGAGTGGAGCTACGGGAAGGCAGATTAAAAAGGGGACTGAATCAGGGAGCCAGCCCAGGAGATCCCCAGGCAAAAAAGCGCTACGAATCTCAGCGCTGCTGTTTCAGCCTGCACAGTGTGTCCCCACAGGGGAAATCTCACAGATCCTGGCGCCTTTTCAACAGGCGACTGGAACACCTGGGAGTCGACCATTCAACTAAAAAAACAAAAGGCTCTGAGACAGTGAGCCAGGTGATCAGGCCCGGCTAAAACAACAATTGGAAACGCTCTTGGTTAAGAGTTTCGCAGCGGACGCAGCTGAACCCGGGATGGTCCAGTTCTGTGGGGGAGGGATGTCCGCCATTACGGGCCACTCCACCACTACAGAGGTAGTCCGCCATTGCGGAGGCAGCCTGCTGCTGCCGAGGCAACCCGCCATTACAGAGGTGGGCCACTATTGCCGAGGCAGTTCTAATTACACCCATATAAACAGGAATGCAGGGAAGTTCACACAGCAGCTGGGCGGAGCCCACAGCAGCTCAGCAAAGCCTCTGCAGGCAGACAGTGACTAGGCAGCCTCCTTGCTGGGCAGGGCAGCCCTGAAAAAAAAAAAAAAAAGGCAGCAGCACACCGGAAACTCATAAATAAAGCCCTAACTCCCTGAGACAGAACACCTGGGGGAAAAAAAAGAGTTATATGAGTTCTGCTGCAACAGACTTAAACGTACCTGCCCAGCAGCTCTGAATGGACAATGGAGCTCACAACTCAGCACTTGAGCTCCTATAAAGGACAGACTGTCTCCTCAAGCAGCTCCCTGACCCTCGTATATCCAAAGAGTCACCTCATAAAGGAGAGATCAGACTGACATTTGGCAGGCATCCTTCTGGGACATAGATAGCAGAAGAAGAAACTGGTAGGAGCTTTTCCTGTTCTGCAGCTGCTGCAGGTGATCCCCAGGAAGCAGGGCCTGGAGTGGACCTCAGCAGTCCCACAGCAGAGGAGCCAAACTGTTAGAAGGAAAACTAAGAAACAGAAATAACTTCATGATCAAGAAACTAGACATCCACTCAGAGGCCCAGTCTGAAAATCAGCAACTATAGAGACAACAGAAGGATAAATACACAAAGATGGGAAGAAACCAGTGCAAAAAGGATGAAAAAACCTGAAAGCAGAATACCTCTCCTCCAACAAGGGATCTCAACTCCTCACCAGCAAGGGAACAAGGCTGGACGGAGACGGAGTGTGATGAAATGACTGAATAAGGCTTCAGAAAGTGGGTAATAAGAAACTTCTGTGAGCTAAAAGAACATGTTCTAATGCAATGCAAAGAAACTAAGAACCTTG